>OY754965.1:11029734-11262234 GCA_963576475.1 Molanna angustata
CTTTTTAAGGCGTTCAATAGTAGTAGTTATATGTAATTTCCATTTCATACTGCTTTCAATAATAATGCCTAGGTATCGGATGTTATTTTTAGTGGATAATTTAATACACGCTGAGTTACAAGATATGGAGTTGTTGAAACAGGAATTGTCAATATGAATTTTAATATTAAGGTCTTCTGGGATGTATTTATCATTTAGTGCAAAATATTATATACTATGTACATACAAAAATTCTTGTCATCACATTGAAATACCTTTTAAACAAAAACCAAAAAGTGAACAGAATACATTCCTGTTCTAGCATATCTCTTCTGTTATGTGTAACAGGAGTTGAAAAAAATGTTTTTAACTCCTCACTATCCCAAGGGTTATAAGGAGGATTTATGAATTCGCAATAATTAAGGATTTTTTTTTCAGATTATCAAATAGTATCATGCTGAGATTGTATTTTGAAAGTTTCATCACAATGTATCTGTGTGTGCGATGTTTACTATATGCTATGTACGGCGTGTTTATTCTACATACTTAATCGATTATAGACTAATGTACTCATTAGATTCTTTTTAAATTTTGCAAATTTGTATAACTTATACTCGCTTGGACCCCATTAGAATTTGAAGGATATCTGAATAGTGCGCATAATTTTTTTAACTGTCAATTATTTCAAAGTGATATAAAGCTCAGGAAACTTTAAATTTGATATTTTATTGCTGTGTAAAGTGTGTAGTTTTTAATTGTCTGAGAAATTTCGTGAATTATCCAGCAGAAAGTGAATAGTACTATTTAACTTATTATCATATTTGAAATGATATAATTCTGTTGACTACAATGATTAAAGTGGGTAGGCCAATGAATCGTTTCGATAATAAAAATATAAAGATCCATATTTTCTTAGTTATCCTTTTCTCCTAGTTTTTTTTTGGTTTTATGATTGACCAAATACGAAATATTGATATAATTTAATCTAAGCATTATTATTTAACCTTTTGTCAGTAAATTCAGATAGGTACATATTCTTTTTTATGTTGCTATAAATGTTTATCATAATGTACCTACACTTTTTGATTTCAATAGATTGATCATCTACAAATTATAGTTTCAAACATACAAATTTCTCAAAAATGCCATCATACAGTGTCCCTCAAGGGGAAGGCAGAGTATCTTAATATCAAATATTAATTTAAAATGCATCAAATGAAGACTTGTCACATTTTGGAAATATGAAATATTTTTGAAAAACTATGGCTTTAGGGATCTTAGGTACAGAATTTTCAACTTACTGATTCAAAATATATTCTGTCCATAAACTAAGGCTGTCCGTATAACACGGTGGTTGAGGACCACCTGTAATAGAATTCATGATTAGCCGAGTTCAATTTAATATTAGCTCCTGGTAATAAAATCAACCACAACGAGAAAGCGCCCATATACCTGCCTGAGTTCCTCGCGTGCAGTTTGTGAGGATTTTTTCACCAGAGGAAAACACGCGAAAATGATATTTCAAATATAATTAATTATTAATGTTAACAAAACAATCACCACCACTACCTTCCATATATTTATACTGGCAACATTTTTAATAATTTTGCGGTAGGTCACTTATTTCATGGCAACATTATTGAAAACAAATGCCTCAAATAACAGCATTAATGTTTGATCTTTATATTTTTATTATCGAAACGATTCATTGGCCTATACTACCTATAGCACAAACATTTTCTTCTTGGGAACTAACGAGTGTACTTGTATAGAGGAAATATTCATTTTTAAAAACTATTTCAACTAATCGAATAATGACTCCGAAGACACACATACGGCAAAGAAATTATCAATACGTTGTCCCAAAGATCCTAAATAGTTGCAAAATATATAAAGAACATACATTTGATAGAAATTACAAAACTTAAACATACAATACAGACATGGTTATATAACAAATGGATATTGCCAGCAAAAAAAAATGTAACTGATCGCACTCACTCAACAAATATTGATGATAAAACAAGTTCAAGCAGACTATTATCGTATGGAGTACCTCAAGGAAGCACACTTGTGCCCATTCTATTCCCACTATATATCGATTCACTTTGCCAATTAAATATCGAAGGAGACTTAACATGTTATGCAGATGACACAGTCATAATATTTGCATCTGACTCATGGACAAAAGTATATAATAAAGCATCGGACGTACTTGATAGAATTAAACGATAGTTAGACGTTAATCTACTGACTATACATATTGAAAAAACAAAGTACATGACTTTTAGTATAGACTCTAGGCGGCAACCTAATCTTGACAGTAACCGTACTATACACGATTTTGCATGTCTCCAAAGATGCTCATGCACATCTCTCAATGAGAAAGCTGAAATTAAATACTTGGGTATTTACATTGAAAACTTTTTTAGATGGACAGAACATATCAAAGCAAATGCGAAAAAAATAAGAAAACTTATATACCTATTTAAAAACATTTGTAATATAATGGACCAAATAACTTTGAAAACTAGATATTATGCAATAGTACAACCCATTATCTCTTATGGAATGATCGGGTGGGGAGGTGTATCTAAAACAAATATGGATCCTCTATCTAAGGCTCAGAAAGCTCTTACTAAAGTAATTATTAAAAAACCTCCATTTCCCGACCATTTAACTAACTATTTAAAAACTTTAACGTACTAACTACAGCACAACCCTATATTAAACAAATTCTAATTCACTTTAAAAATGATAAGAAAAACCATATCACTGTTCAACATTGTCGGCCTTCGTGGCTCAGTTGGTTAGATATCTGACTGCTGAGCCAAAGGTCCCGGGTTCGATTCCCGGTGGAGACACAGTTTTTAATTGTGTTTTCAGTCTGGATCTGTGAGACGATTAATATCGTAAGTCTCCAGAATGTGGCAACTTGTTATTGGGTGCGTGTTGAATTAATATTTGACATAGTAGCTGTTAGTTGCCCGAGAAGCAATATTAAATAAATAAATAAATAAATAAACATTCTCACGATACAAGACACAGACATCAACTAATCACCCCGAAGACAAACACGACATACGGACAAAACCATTATCAATACTTGGCTCCAAATATCCTAAATTTAGTTGCGAAAGATATAAAGAACATACAATAAGTACAAAACACAAGACTAAAAATTACAATACATAACAAAGGTTATATAAAAAAGGGATCAAATATTGTCAGCAAATTCTCAATTCATAACAACATACACGATAAAACCACTAAAATAGGATTCTCATAGTGGATCATGGGCTACAAAATCATACTATATTACAGCTTACTATGATTTATTAATTAATATTATGTAACTAGTCTACCACCTCGAAACAGGCCTGGCCTAGTGATTACGTGCAAACCAAATAAATTTATTTGTTAAAATGTAATTTTTGAAATTTTTAATAAAAAAAAGACATTCATTATCTAAATATTTGTAAACATTCCAACATTTAATTCCCAACTCTTAATTATTTTATCCTTTAATTGGTATGAATTATTTGGGTTCAATTCCTGCCTCGGCCGTGTCTATTCACCACTTGTTTTGAATTGTGTCATTTTAATAAAAAAATACGTAGGTATATGTATTTATTATTGTTATATTAATCCACTATATTTGTTAACAATGTGAATAAAAAAATTATTATAAATTGCGAATATATAACAACTCTATTTTCATCGTTAAAATAGATACAAAAGGCTTTATTTCATATAAATTAATGAAATGTATTTCTTACATAATGCCAAATGAAAAAAAAAATCATCAATATGCCATAGATTATTCAATAGAACGACATACTTTCATTATTATACTCAGTACTTAGTTGGAAGAAAAGAATTTCGATAAAGTAATAACCATTAATAAATTCATGAAACTGTCTGGTGTATTCTCTAGCAAATATTCTTCTTACAATATAATATAGAAAGTTCATTTTGTCTGTTTCTACCTCATTACATTTATTATTTTTCTTAATTACAACTATTACATAGACAAATAGTTTCCTTAGATAAATTATGGATAATATTTATCGACAGTTTTTGCAATAAATTGTATTAATTTAATAAAAAAAATATAGCTGTCGAAAATTAGAAATATTAGATAAATCGATCCTTGTAAGGAATGGGTCCAATAAAATAACAGCTGAGAGTCTTCAAGTACTTTAAAAACAGGTGGGAAAAAGAATATAATTATTTTGTTCGGTTATATAAGATCAATGCGACTCGCAAGAGCGAGCTGCATTTTAAAACGTTTTCTTCACTATTCATTTTCATCATCAAATATCAAATACTGCCATAATCAACGACATAGTTTCAAGCCATGATCCGCGAGGACTTGTGTAGCCAGGTTTCATGGTCCCAATTTTCATGGTTTTTCCAACTTTGAAGTAAAAAAACACCAACTTAGAGGATGAACTCATAATTCGGATAAAAATTCAGAATATATAGAATATTTTAGGCGCACAACTTTTATTTTACTTATTTAATTTTATTTTTCATTACTTCTCGGGCAACTACCAGGTACTATGTCAAATATTAATTTAAATAAAAAAAAATAATAATAGTAATAGCACGCACCTAATAACAAGTTGCCACATTCTGGAGACTTGAGACATTAATCGTCTCACAGATCCAGACTGAAAACACAATTAAAAACTGTGTCTCCACCGGGAATCGAACCTGGAACCCTTGGATCAGCAGTCAGATACCTAAAATAACTGAGCCACGAAGGCCGACACTTTTCTTTTACTCTTTTTCCCACTTTTTCCAGTCAGTTATGTTCCAGTCAGGGGTTATCAACTTTCAAATTTTTATTTTATTCTTCCATTATCCTTATTGTACAATTATCCAAAAATACAATATCTCAAACATATTTTCATGAACAAGGTCTAGGGTTTCACAAACTTTTTTTAATAAGAAAAACATTTATTTAAGACAAATTTATGTGTTAAAATGCCAAATTTATCCAAATTTATTAAAAACACCCAAACACCGCAACTCAATAATATAATTTTCTTAAAAAAAAAATTATAATAGTACAATTCAAACTTTTTTCAAGTTTTAATTTAGTGACGACATCGCTTCATACCATTTGTATGGCAGAATACACAAAATCTACGGGGACTACTAATAGTTTGATACTTAATCACCAAACATACATACATACAATCAAGCTGTTTACATATTCTGGGTAGGAAAAAAGACTGACCTCCATATAATCCTACCCCGAAAACATGTTTTGTATAGAAAACAAAATATCTTAATATATTCAATATTTTGAATTTAATGGTTTCATATTTGGTAGGTACGTATTCTTCAAATATACATACTATCGCCATCAACAGTACGATCCCATGTGCTTCATGCAATTATTATAATTGTGTTTCTTTTGTTAAGTTTGTATCCAATAACTATCTTGTAATATTTTTTTATAAAAGGGATTTTAGTCGTTACATGAGTGAATATATAAATATATAATTTTAGTCGGTACATGAGTGAATATATAAATATATAATTTTAGTCGTTACATGAGTGAATATATAAATATATAATTTTAGTCGGTACATGAGTGAATATATAAATATATAATTTTAGTCGGTACATGAGTGAATATATAAATATATAATTTTAGTCGTTACATGAGTGAATATATAAATATATAATTTTAGTCGGTACATGAGTGAATATATAAATATATAATTTTAGTCGTTACATGAGTGAATATATAAATATATAATTTTAGTCGTTACATGAGTGAATATATAAATATATAATTTTAGTCGTTACATGAGTGAATATATAAATATATAATTTTAGTCGTTACATGAGTGAATATATAAATATATAATTTTAGTCGTTACATGAGTGAATATATAAATATATCATTTTAGTCGTTACATGAGTGAATATATAAATATATAATAGGAGTCGTTACATGAGTGAATATATAAATATATAAGTTTAGTCGTTACATGAGTGAATATATAAATATATAATTTTAGTCGTTACATGAGTGAATATATAAATATATAATTTTAGTCGTTACATGAGTGAATATATAAATATATAATTTTAGTCGGTACATGAGTGAATATATAAATATATAATTTTAGTCGTTACATGAGTGAATATATAAATATATAATTTTAGTCGTTACATGAGTGAATATATAAATATATCATTTTAGTCGTTACATGAGTGAATATATAAATATATAATAGGAGTCGTTACATGAGTGAATATATAAATATATAAGTTTAGTCGTTACATGAGTGAATATATAAATATATAATTTTAGTCGTTACATGAGTGAATATATAAATATATAATTTTAGTCGGTACATGAGTGAATATATAAATATATAATTTTAGTCGGTACATGAGTGAATATATAAATATATAATTTTAGTCGTTACATGAGTGAATATATAAATATATAATTTTAGTCGGTACATGAGTGAATATATAAATATATAATTTTAGTCGTTACATGAGTGAATATATAAATATATAATTTTAGTCGTTACATGAGTGAATATATAAATATATAATTTTAGTCGGTACATGAGTGAATATATAAATATATAATTTTAGTCGTTACATGAGTGAATATATAAATATATAATTTTAGTCGTTAGATGAGTGAATATATAAATATATAATTTTAGTCGTTACATGAGTGAATATATAAATATATAATTTTAATCGTTACATGAGTGAATATATAAATATATAATTTTAGTCGTTACATGAGTGAATATATAAATATATCATTTCAGTCGTTACATGAGTGAATATATAAATATATAATAGGAGTCGTTACATGAGTGAATATATAAATATATAAGTTTAGTCGTTACATGAGTGAATATATAAATATATAATTTTAGTCGTTACATGAGTGAATATATAAATATATAATTTTAGTCGTTACATGAGTGAATATATAAATATATAATTTTAGTCGGTACATGAGTGAATATATAAATATATAATTTTAGTCGTTACATGAGTGAATATATAAATATATAATTTTAGTCGTTACATGAGTGAATATATAAATATATCATTTTAGTCGTTACATGAGTGAATATATAAATATATAATAGGAGTCGTTACATGAGTGAATATATAAATTTATAAGTTTAGTCGTTACATGAGTGAATATATAAATATATAATTTTAGTCGTTACATGAGTGAATATATAAATATATAATTTTAGTCGGTACATGAGTGAATATATAAATATATAATTTTAGTCGGTACATGAGTGAATATATAAATATATAATTTTAGTCGTTACATGAGTGAATATATAAATATATAATTTTAGTCGGTACATGAGTGAATATATAAATATATAATTTTAGTCGTTACATGAGTGAATATATAAATATATAATTTTAGTCGTTACATGAGTGAATATATAAATATATAATTTTAGTCGTTACATGAGTGAATATATAAATATATAATAGGAGTCGTTACATGAGTGAATATATAAATATATAAGTTTAGTCGTTACATGAGTGAATATATAAATATATAATTTTAGTCGGTACATGAGTGAATATATAAATATATAATTTTAGTCGTTACATGAGTGAATATATAAATATATAATTTTAGTCGTTACATGAGTGAATATATAAATATATCATTTTAGTCGTTACATGAGTGAATATATAAATATATAATAGGAGTCGTTACATGAGTGAATATATAAATATATAAGTTTAGTCGTTACATGAGTGAATATATAAATATATAATTTTAGTCGTTACATGAGTGAATATATAAATATATAATTTTAGTCGTTACATGAGTGAATATATAAATATATAATTTTAGTCGTTACATGAGTGAATAGATAAATATATACTTTTAATTTTATAGCCGCATGTTTTCGCTACACCTTTAAATTTTAAAAGTAGACTAAACTATTGCCATATCTTATAAACATGTGGTTATAGAAAAAACAATATTTTCAACTAGTTGCATGTACACATGAGATCCAACTGTCGATGGCGATAGTATGTGTAAATGAAGAATACATACAAAACTAAAACACAATTTAATAAATATTTTCAGATTTCTTGTTTTCTATATAAAACATGTAAGTATGTATGTCAGGATATAATAGTATGGAGGTCAGTCTGTTTTTCCTATCCAGAATATGAAAAAAGCATGATTGTATGTATGTATGTTTGGAGATTAAGTATCAAACTATTAAGTCTTCTTAGATATTGTGTATAGGCGACTGCCATACAAATTGTATGAAACGATGTCGTCACTAAATTCATTTTTATAAAAATTATTAAAAAAACGTTTGAGATGTACTACTATAATGTTCATATTTTTTATATTAAATTAAATTATCTAGTTGGGATGTTTCTCTTGAAAAAATCGACAGTTGGATAAATAGTTTATTAATAATATTTAATATTTTATTTAATATCGTATCCAGAAATAAGCCTGCTCTTGCGGAGGCCTTTACAGCCCTCAATACCGCCGCTAGGAGTATGGGTCTGCCAGTCAACGAACAAAAAACTGTTGTCACGTCCTACTGTCCGTCATACTTCTCCGCCACCACCACTTGCAGTAGACAGCTACACCTTCGAATCAGTAGAGCAGTTCACGTACCTCGGTTCACTAATTACCAGTAAGAATAATATCAGTGAAGAAGTGAACAGATGAATTGTTGCTGCTAACAGATGCTACTTTGGCCTACAGAGACACATGAAGTCCAGGTTGCTGTCGAGAAAGACAAAGCTTACACTATATAAAACTAATGTCAGACCAGTGTTTACATATGCCTCCGAGACCTAGATTCTAACTAAAAAAGACGAGGACCAACATAGCATTTTTGAAAGAAAGATCCTGCGGCGAATCTGTGAGGGTGGTGTGTGGAGAATCAGATACAATCAGATGGCTTGGACATGTGGAGAGGATGAGTGAGCAACTACCAGCCAGAAGAGTCCTTCACCATAGACCAGAGGGTGTGAGGCGTAGGGGGAGACCCAAGTTGAGATGGATGGACTGCGTCCAGGGGGACCTGGACTCTTTGGGCGTGGTCAATTGGAGACAAGGAGCCGCTGACATATCAGAATGGCGAATCTTTTGGAAGCCAGGTCCCACTTTGGGATGTGGAGCTGATGATGATGATGATGGATAAATAGTTATAGGCCTACAAAATTTTATACTCAGAATTTTGAATTTTTTTTCCAATCAGGGATTATCATTTTTGGAATTTTTACTTTATTTTTCCATATATCTCAGAAGCCATAAAAGATAGAACGCTGAAAATTGGTATAAACATAGAAAAAAACAAAATCTCAAATTCTTTTTTTCAAAAATATTCCAGAGTTTATCAAACATTTTTTGTTAAGAAAAATATTTTTTTTATGATAAATTAATGTGTTTAACTGCCTATATTTCCCAAGTTTTTGAAAATATCGAAAAAAGCCGAAACACCCCAACTAGATAATTTAATTTTCTATAAAAAAATATTAACATTGTATTAGTACATATTAATTTTTTTTAACAATTTTTATAAAAATTGAATTTAGTGACGACATCGCTTCATACAATTTGTATGGCAGTCGCCTATACACGATATCTAAGAAGACATAATAGTTTGATACTTAATCTCCAAACATACATACATACCATCATACTGTTTTCATATTCCGGGTAGGAAAAAAGGACTGACCTCCATACTGTCCTATCTTGACATACATACCTACATGTGTTGTATAGAAAACAAAATATCTTAAAATATTCAATTATTTGGATTTATGGGTTTATAGTTTGGTACTTATGTTTCAACTAAACATACTATCGCTATGGACAGTTGAATCTCATGTTTTACGTGCAACTAGTATTATTTAATGTTCGTGTAAAAGGTAAGCTGTCTTTATAGTTGATATACATTTATTAAAAACAATATCAAAAGAAATTCAATAAAAAATCTCAGTAAAATTTAGTTCAACTTTGAGAACGATTATGAACTAGAATAAAATACTAAATGCAATAGGTACTTCAATGATTTTCATTCTTACAAACCACTTAAACAAAATCGTGTCCAATACGGTTTACTTAGACATTTTATGAATATGACTATTAAAGGTTAGAATTCATACTGAATTACAATAATTTATTCCATAGCAAAGTTTTGCATCGCGTGTATAACAATTTCACACCATTGATACAAGAAAAATGTAACTCAAACCGCCTATTGTTGCCACTTTGAGAGAGAAAATGGACGTAGAGGTAAATGTAATTTGTTATTTGTAGGAAATACGATATCGCACCATGTCCACTATGTAGGTATGTATGTAATCAACAGGTCTGGGTGTCTGTCCTCGCTGTTACGGCAACAAGTTGAGAAAATATAATATAAAAAGTATATAATAACATCTAGTGTTTGGTTACTTTTCTCATTATTATGGAATTTTCCCCCCATGACAGTTTTTGGCACAGAACAGCGATAGGGGAGGAAATGTGTACTTTACTCCACAAAACATCTTCCATTATTTTATTACACATAATTCTTAAGAAACTGATTTATTTCAACCCCTTTAACGTTTTGTGTCTACGCCAAAATTTAATGTATCCTAG
This sequence comes from Molanna angustata, assembly GCA_963576475.1. Classification (NCBI taxonomy): domain Eukaryota; kingdom Metazoa; phylum Arthropoda; class Insecta; order Trichoptera; family Molannidae; genus Molanna; species Molanna angustata. Next base: position 11,040,374 of record OY754965.1, read on the forward strand.
TTATTTTGGTACAGTGGAGTGCTATTGTCAAACCTGTTGGATGAATAGTGAGACAAAATGAAAATTTGTGAACTTGAGGGTCTATTCTGCTCAAAAGACTGTATAATTAATTAAAAAGTAGATTTTAGGGTCAGTTCTGCCCAAAAGTTTAAATATTATTAAAAAAATGTGTGTTTTAGGGTCAGTTCTGCTCAAAAGACTAGGTAGTATTAAATAAAAAGTGGATTTTATGGTCAGTTCTGCTCAAAATATATACACTTGTTATTAAAAAAAAAGTTGACTTCAATCAGTTCTGCACAAAATTATCAACAATCCAATTGACACCGACCTTTTATCTGAAATAAAACTTCACACAACATTCTCGTATAAGGAACCCAGAACTATTTAGATTACAGTTTTTCAACATTTACACGGGATTTTTTAATTCCATTATTCGAATGTGTAGATTTTATAATACTATACATATTAATAAGGACATAGATAGAATATTTTTATTATTGCATATGCGCAAACATTGGATTTTTTCCCTGTCGGGAGTCAAAGGTATTTTTTAACAGATTTTTAATTATCTCAATAGAGACGAAGTTGGAATATTTACTGTAGGAGAACCGGGAAATCAAGGCACCTACAGGGCTTACGACCTGTCATCGGATGGTTTACGTGATCACTTTATGCGCTTGCGCAACGTTCACCAATTATGCCTTTTTAATGAGATCCCTATCAATTCAATTTTGAAAGTTCTATATATTGTAATACTGAAATTCTTTTCGCTTGAAAATAAGGAATTTTTACTACAGCCATCTATGTGTGAAATTATGAACAACATTATTTTTATTTTTTATTTATTTTTGTTGTAACGCCATCTATTGAGAGAATTGATTATTTGTAAATAATGAGAGCAACAATTCTTAAACCTGAGGTGACAAATGCATTTTTCGCATAGAAGTCACCCCTGAATTGCGCCAGACTTATAAGGTCATTTTTGTCTTATTTACCTACTTGTACCAATGTGTAAGTAAGTTTCGCATAGAATTAGTTCTCCTACAGTAAATATTCCAACTTCGTCTCTATTGAGATAATTAAAAATCTGTTAAAAAGGACATAGATATTTTTGGTGACAGCCTGGTGACATTCAGAAGAAAACTTTCCTCATTTATAAGTTTTTTGTTTTAATTTTTTTTGTTCTAGGTATTATGTTTCTCTTTTTTATCTGTTTGTGCTTAATTGTATCTTTTATAGTAATGTTTTTCTTTTTATTTTATTTTGTTAACATCTTTCATTATTTTTCTTTGTTATGATCTTAATTTCTATTGTATCTTTTCATCTATATTATAAATTTGAATGTTTGTATGTATGTGTTGAATGCGCTCCTAAACCGCTCATCCGATTGCGATAAAACTTTGGTGAACTGTCGAGAGTATACCAGGGATGGTTTCTGGATATATTAACTTCTTCTTCTTCTTCATCGAGTATTAGGTCATTTTACCTTTGAAGGTGGACTATCCTGAGAACCGTTCATCCGATTGCAATTAAACTTTGGTGAATTGTCGAGCGTATGCCCGGGATGGTTTCTAAATTTAAAAAAAATTTCTTCTTCTTCTTCTTCATCGGGTATCTCATTTTACATATGAAGGTGGACTATCCTGAAAACCGTTCATCCGATTGCAATGAAACTTTGGTGAATTGTCGAGCGTATGACCGGGATAGTTTCTGGATTAAAATTTTTTCTTCTTCTTCTTCTTCATCGGGTATCAGGTCATTTTACCTATGAAGGTGGACTATCCTGAGAACCGTTCATCCGATTGCAATGAAACTTTGGTGAATTGTCGAGCGTATGACCGGGATAGTTTCTGGATTAAAAAATTTTCTTCTTCTTCTTCTTCATCGGGTATCAGGTCATTTTACCTATGAAGGTAAAATGACCTTATACTCTGGGAGAAGAAGCTCCAACTGTCCTTCCATCTCTTCGCAGGTCTTCCAGGACAGTTTCTGGATTTAAACTTTTTTCTTCTTCTTCTTCTTTATCGTGTATTTGGTCATTTCACCTATGAAGGTGGAGTTTCCTGGGAGAATAAGATGCAACTGTCCTACCATCCCTTCACAGGTCTTCCAGAACGGTTTCTGGATTCAAACTTTTTTCTTCTTCTTCTTCTTCTTTATCGTGTATTTGTTCATTTTACCTATGAAGTTGGAGAATTCTGGAAAAAGAAGGTCCAACTGTCCTTTCATCTCTTCGTAGGTCTTCCCAGTATTGTGTCGGGAATTAAACTTTTTCTTCACCTACTTAAGGGACGAGAGGTAATGAAGGTAAGGGAGGTACCGGCAAGCCTGACGGGACGGCAGTAACTGAAGGGACGGGAGTAACTGAAAGGACGGGAGTAATTGAAGGGACGGGAGTAACTGAAGGGACGGGAGGTACTGAAGGGTCGGGAGGTACTGAAGGGACGGGAGGTACTGAAGGGACGGGAGGTACTGAAGGGACGGGAGGTACTGAAGGGACGGGAGGTACTTAAGGGACGGGAAGCACTGAAGGGATGGGAGGTATTGAAGAGTCTGAAGCGACGGGTGGTTATGGAGGACGATTTTTCATTATACAGGCAATACGAAGTTTGCCGGGGGTTCACTAGTTTTTTTATAAATTACATTTAAGATATTTTTATTTTCTTATAGTACGCTAATTTTTAATGCAGGATGTGGCCACTTTAATTGGCTGACCAGTTTTGTAATAGCTTGCTCTTATTTTATGGAACTATTGATGTATAATTACTTGTTAGCTGTCAGTGGTCCTTAATTATAAATAAATAAATAAATAGATAAAAGTGTATGTTTTATAAAAAATCACTCGTTTGCCAAAATATGTGAAGGATGCTAGAACTGCTGTTAGTTTTGAAGAGTTGAATAGTGGGTGAAGAGGTGACTTCATTTTTTTTTTGTTCTGGAACTATACAGTGCAAAAACACTATTGATGCGTGCTGGCCTTGTATACCTACTCTCCAAAGTTGCCGTGAGAAGATAAATTAATCAAAAATTATACATATTCAGTTTTCAATAGATACCTTATTCGAATAATGAAAAATGAAATGGGATGTAAATATGGATATTCACTAGATTTATTTTGTATTATGCATTTTTGTGTTTCCGCCATAATTTTATAAAAAATTTCCCATATACATGTGTATGCATGCGTTGTTATATGAAATAAATATTTATTTTTTATTGTTATTGATACAAGATAAAAAGGGTGGACTAGGCACGACCTAGCACCGACTTTCTGAAACCTTTATGCAAGAGTGAAACGTGAATATTCCCAATAATAATTAGACCCGAGTGAAGAATGGGATTATTTCGTACATTCTAGATCTACACCTAACTAGGTCAATATGTTATCACAACGAAATCTGTTTGTGGAATATCAAAGTTTATATTATTTATTTTATAATCAACGAAATACACAATAAAAAATTGCATAATTTCAAGTAGTGTTTCACAATTTGAAAATGTACATTGCACGAGCTATTTCGATGCATTGTTGAATGAGTGGTATACTGAAATAGTGTAAAAACGAGTGGGTTGTGGCCAACGCTAAACTCCTCACTAACAAGTCACTCCATAAAATATTAAAATTTTGATTGGAAAATTTCCAGCATTTTCATGAAATGAGTTTGTTTAATTATTTTTTTATTTAAATATTTTATTATAAAAACTTGATAACTCTTCAATGCCATTTTATGAAAGTGATGTGCCTTTTCATTAATTTGAAAACAAAAATTTAAAATTTTGAGTTTCCTGAGCTTGGGGTCACTTAGAAATATTTGACAGTTTGAAAAGCACTATTCAGATATCCTTCAAAATCTAATGGGCTCTAAGCGAGTATTAGATATACACAGGTACATATTTGAAAAATTTGAAAATAATCGAATGAGTGCTTTAGTCTATAATCGATAAAGTAAAATAAACACGCCGTACATAGCATACATTACATAGCACACAGCACACAGCACATAGCACACACATACAGATACATTGTGATGAAACTTTCAAAATACAATCTCAGCATGATACTAGTTGATAATCTGCAATAAAAAAATAGCCTTAAAATTGCGAAATCATAACCTCCACTATATCTCCTTGGGTTATTGAGGAGTAAAAATGGTATATTCTTATAATAGAGCCAGAGCTGTCAGCGACTGCCAGACTCACGTCATAATATGAATAAAGGTTGTTTTTTTTCTGTGTCAGTATACCACAGTAGGTAACAACGATGAAGTACTATGACTAGACCGAGAGAATACAACGAACTACTAAACAGGGTTGGATAAACAAGGCAACTTATGAACAGAATTGCCCAACAGAGAACAACTTGGATAGGCCACAACATCCGGCACCCAGGCCTGCAGATTAGTTTCATCTCAAACGTATTCGTAATTTAATGATTATTAAACTAATGCTGAAGATATGAATAATAACAAAATACTCATTTCCCAACCATTTATTTAAAACACTATCTATTACTTTCCAAACTAAACAATAATTTAGTAAGTGCACAAATGCATTTGACATAATCTTATGACGTGCATTCAGCCTTCCAAAGAGTTTCATTGTTTTTATATCTCGAAGACTCCTTCATCTTACAATACGCCGCATATGAAAAAGTTTATTACTTTTAAAAATTATTCGTTCAACATTAGATACTTTTCCAGGAATATAATATCAAAGAAACTCACATAAAACTGGATAAAAATAAAATATTATGTAGTGTTGCCATATTACATACGTTGTGCCATATCCGGGTCAGTTTAATTTGAATGTTGACATTTATTTAGTAGGGCATATAGGAATGAACTATATAGTACGCAGAAAAACAAAATAGATTGAACCTTTGTGTTCATATTGCTGAAGTATACATTGAAGGGTGAATTTATGAACAATACTTCTGAATATTACAAAATCGTTAGAGGGATTTGAAAGTATATTATAATTCGATTTGAAATGAGTCCAAGCGAAATTATTAAATTAGTAGGTAGTTACTTATATTTTTAAGTGACAGAAATTATTATCTGAAATTTATAGCTACAATTTTAATACCCACTCCACACATTGCGCGTGTCATTTCAAACTTAAATTTTATGACTGAGTAAATTGGATTCAACTATTAACTATTATCATTGAACTATTAATTTACCAAATATATACATTCATGATCAAATACCAAGTCGTTTACATGGATAATAACGAAATTTGGTATATTCGAAAGAAAACTTTTTATAGGATGACCTATACGTGCTATTTTTTGCATAAAAATATTTTTTTTACGTATATATTATATATACATATACTTAATTCTTTTGCTTAAATAAACCAATTCTAATATACAAGAATATTAATAATAAACACATTATTATATACCTATATATAAAAGATAATAAAATTATAATAATTAAAAACCATAATAAGCAAATTATAATATATATGATTAACATAGGTAGACAAATTATTGTAATATGTGTGTTACAAAACTGTAGAGGTTCAGAACAATCTTTGTCTAGTGAAGCAGTTATCTTTCATTTTTTTTCATTTTATTATTTTTATATTACTTTTCAGGCAACTAACAGGTTACTGTTATGTTAAATTTAATAGTAATTTGACAAACACCCAATAACAAGTTGCCACACTATGAAGACTTACGATATTAATCGTGTCACAGCTCCAGACTGAAAACACAATAAATTAAAAACGATCCCGAACCGAATTGAAAATTTATTTTATCATAAACTAAATAACTATCACATTGTAATATATGTATATGGCAGATAATCAAATTACTATAAATATGAAAGTTGATAAAAAGCAAATTTTATTTTATGTATTTATTGGTAAAATAACAGGTTAAAACCTATAAAAATTATACACGATTATCAATGAAATAATTACATAACTACAAAATATATAAGTACGAATTGTTTTAAATACAAAAGATGATAAGCAAATTGTAGTATATACCAACAAATGATAATCAAAACAATTTTGTAATATGTATTCGAGTGTTCATGTGTAAGCTTTCTTTTATGTTTATTGTTCGATGCAGACTATGCTGAGTTCTAAAATAAATTTACACAACATCTTATGTAACGTTGGTAGAAAAAAAAACTCCCAAATACTTTAGCTATACGATATTTTAAAGGCCCAAACAAATCAACATATTATAAAGATTAAATCGATTTACGTGCCTGAATTTTTTTCTCAACCACAACTTATTTCAGCTGTTTTCGATTACTCATATACAATAGCTAAATTCTCAGAATAGAGTATATTATTTTGAATATAGAAAATCAAACAATCTGTTGTAATTTCTTAAGTCATAGATAATTATGCAGAATTTTGCGCGAATAAATACGATAAAGTCATTGTGTTCTATTTTTAAATTGAGCGACTTCCTTAAAACACAAATTATTATTTTTATACAACTGTTTGTTTGTTCAATAGAATTTATTTCTCTTAATAAATCGACAGTATTAACCTTAGTTCCGTGTGAGAGAATTGTATGCTGTAGTGGACTTTAAGCATGGTTTTTCCCACTTTGAAAAAATAACACCAACTAAGAGGTTTCACAGCATGTACATATTATATATATGGACGAACCCAAAATTCGGAGTAGAACATTTACAGTGTTATTTATAAAAATAAATTTGGTTCAATTGAACCCGGTTCAAAGTTTTATTCTGAAATTCATATATTCTTATACAAGAATTATTTATTTTTATATGAGAATATTTGAATTTCAGAATAAGACTTTGAACCGGGTTCAATTGAACCAAATTTATTTTTATAAATAACACTGATAGAGTGTATATATCTCTGTATGTGTGTGTGTGTGTCCGCCCCTCCTTATAACTTTTGATCTTCTTGATGCACAAAGCACAAAATTTCAGAAAATATAGAAAAGTTAAGGCCAAATATCTCAACCCATATAAGACTGCTTAGGTTGAGATGGGCTGGCCATGCACACATAATGCCAAACACGCGACTACCCTAAAAATCATGGTTGGTCACCCTGGAGGTAAACGGAAGATGGGGAGACCAAGACTGAGATGTGAGGACGACATACGGAGAGATGCAGAATAGCTCCTGCAGGTCTCTAACTGAAGAACGGCGGCTGAGGATAGAAGAGGTCGGAGGCGCTTGTTGAAGGAGGCTATGGCTCGATTTGGGTTGTAGCGCCATCGAAGAAGAAGATATGCTGTGTGGGTGTCTATCTCTCCTCATAAATTTTGATCTACTTGATGCACAGAGCACAAAATTTTAGAAAATATCATACCTTTAAAAGAAAAGTAAAATCGTTGTATGGAAGTGAACTTGACTGCCAAATATCACTTCCATACACTGACTAATCATTTCTTTTCCATTGGTGCCTAGTCAACGTAAAGATTAAGCGTCGTATTACAGGAGTTATTTAAGAATAATGTAAGTAAAAGTTGAGGTCTTACATTTTTCTCAAATAACTCTTGTAACACGACCCTAAAAAAGACGTAAAATATGAGAATAGATAACTGGAAGGGACAGTTGCCTGTCACGTGACAACTGTCATTTCCATACATTGACTAATATTTTCTTTTTTTTCATCGCTAAATTGAAACGATGACTTAGCATGTAAAGTAACTTTTTCACAATGTGAAAACTTAATAATACTCTTTTTACACTGAACAAAATAACAAGTGGATTTTGGCCAACGCTTAACTCTCCACTATGTAGATGGTGCTTACTTTATTATTTTTAAATAATCTTTTATCCTTATTTTATCCATTCTTGAAAGTATTTTTAGTGCATCGTATTTATGTACCTACATTTTTTTGTACTTTAAAAAACTCAACAAAAAATTTAAAAAACAATTTTTTCAGAACATGACACCTTTAAAAGGGTCTATTCAAACACATATTAAAAAATGTATTAGCTTTTTTTAAATGAATTTATCCTTGCTAAACAAGCACATATACATCTTCCTACGTTCCCTAAAATAAGCATAAATGCTTTTGCTATAGGTGAACGAAATCGGTCGAGGCAGGATTCGAACTCGCGACCACTGGATTACTAGCCCAGCGCGCTAACCGCTCTGCTATCGACCCATATATATTCATAAGTAAAGCTATATATCATAAAGTAAAGCTATATATCATAGAGTAAAAATTGACATCGTGCATTTTTATTTTTGAAAACTATATTCTTTCAATGCGAAATCAGGTCGTGCACAGTGGCGTAGTTACCTAACAGCGGGGTCATGCAGAGCATTTGTGCACAGTTTAACAAGGGCGCAAAAAATATATTATCAAATCTGAGACGAGATTGGTGCGTGGAGATACACGCATGTGCTCTTTATATTTTTAGAGGATATGCCGTGATGGTATAAATAAATAAAGAATGAAATAAATCTTACCTCAATAGCGATGGAAATTGACGAATCCAATAACTAATTCATACATGATTAGATGGGATTAAGATGGGTCGATTGCAGATCGGTTAGCGCGCTGGGCTAGTAATCCAGTGGTCGCGAATTCGAATCCTGCCAAGCATTTTAGGGAATGTAGGAAGATGTATATGTACTTGTTCAACAAGGATGTATTAATTTTTTTATTAAAAAATAATAAAAAAATGATCACGAACAAATTCAAAAGTCGGTGGCTTATTTCAGATAAATTTCCTTATTATTATCCCATGTGACTTAAATGAGTATGTTTGTATCAATGATTTGCAAACGAGAGGGAGAGAAGAGTCAGAGAGAGAATTGACGTTTGTTTTAAGATAATAAAAATAGAAGAACTTGAAGTAAGAGAACATAAATCTACAACTACAACACACATACTTTGTAACTGAGAGAGCTACAATAAAAAATTGGACACGAAAGAATAATGTAGCTGTGGATTCTGTGACTACAAAAATTTACCAGAACAACTAAAAACTATGAACGAAAAAGCATTCCAACGGGAATAGAAAACCAGACTTTGTGTCAAGAACTGAAGCAAAGTGTTGCTGTATATGAAAAACTACTATGTCAAAATCACAATGTTGACTATTAATTACTATCGTGAGCCAATCGGCTCTTTTTAATTATTATAAATAATATAATAAAAAATCCACTCAGAAAGAAAGAGATCTTTTCTTACACCCTCATTGATTCTTTATTACACATATCCCCACATCGTCCTTATGCATAATATATGTTAACACACTCTCACACTCACATATTAATACACTTGTTTTTATTTGTGAATGTTGTGCTTTTTACATTTTATAATTTTATACCTTGAAGATTATTTAGAATTATGTAGCAAAAATGTATTGCGTAATTATTCTTAGTATTACCTCAGAACAAGCTTTACCTAGTGAGATAATAAATTCCATTGTAATATTTAAGTTTATTTATATTGTATTAATTGTATGTTTTAGGGAAATATGTAAATAAAAAAATAGTTCTCGTGAAATTATTGTATATGGAAATTTCTAGCTACGACACTGTTCGTGAATACGCCACAAATTGCTGGAGGGAATATAAAACTTCCTTCAGCTGCAACGGATACCCCCCCCCCCTCCATAATAGAATATAGAAAAAATAAATTAAAATGATAAAATAAACTAGACGTTTGAAATTTGTATTGCATTTTCTGTGGAATCTGTCAAACGATTCGTATGTTGCTGGATCACTGGTTTGGAAAATATCTCTTTCAATAACAATTTAATTTAGATATAGAAACGTTCCGTTTGAATGTTTTTTTTTTTGTTATTTTTATGGAGAGCGTTTCTATTACATCCTAAAACAAATATTGGAATTCCAGAGGACAAAAGTTTTCACAATACACCATACACACAAAAAATATATAACAAAACTCACAGTACTAACACTTTCTACGTGATACCTGTTGAGAAATTGAAATGAAAATTTTGCATTTCTAGCAAGATGAGCATGTATGAGATAAATATATCAATGTTGATGTGGCGATATATGTGTATCAAGAAAGAAGAAGATGGTGTTTGGTTCTCACTGCCTACTCGTTGAGGAAATTAGTGGAGATTAAAAAATATACTTGACTATAGAGACACATACAATATTAATATGGAGTTGATCACTCAATTTTACCATACAGAAGCCATTTTAATTTCTGTTATATATACATTTTTTATACAAATATGCAATTTATTTCACATTATTATAACAGATCATAGAGTTTTTCTTTGAAGTTTGACAATCCCTGAAAGCATTTTTAAAAAGTGTATTTTTATCGTATCAAAGGTTAAAATAATATTAAGAAATCTCGATTTTCCAAACCGTGAGAACATTTTGAAAATTTTGACAGATAAAAACATAGAGAAGAAATTAACAAATATCTATGGAAAACTAATCAGCTGTTTCATGGACTTTACATTTATGGTATGGCTATATAGTCAATTGGCCAAATAGTTTGGACTGTAGAGAGGACACAAAAAAAACAACGTAAATGATGAAATCATAGAAAATCAATAAAAGGCTGTCTATGAAAATATAATCAGCTCTAGGTCTATGCACTATACGTATATGATGTAAATATGAAGTCGATCGGACCTTTAGTTTGGGTTGTAAAGAGGACACAAAAACATATCACAACGAAACTCATAGTGTGCACTCTACATGATACCCGTTGAGAAAATGATGTAAAAAAATGTGAAATCATGGCTCTTTACTATTCCACAGTAGTGGAGAGTAAAAATAGACATTGTTAAGATAAATCGAAAATCAGGCGCATATAGAGATACGAAGTTTGAAACATGTGTTTTTTTTTAACTTTCAGATGGTTATTTCATTACGTAATGTTTAAGTTTCAACTATGTTTTCGCGTATTTTTATCTTTTTGATACTTTGTTCCAAACGAAACGGAGTTTTTATATAATATTTTTTGAAGTAGGGTACTTTGAGCTTAAAAAATATTTCAGCGGTGAAACTTTTATTTCATGAAATGCCCCTTCGCTTGTAAATTCCATCGTCTGGTACGTATAAAGTTTCATAATAATAATAATAATAATATGTTGAAACTTTAGTGGTTCAGTTTGGCTGTTGAACATATCCTTGCCATGTGTTCATTTATAGCAGTATTCCTTAATTTTTATAGGGATTTAGACGTCGTAAACATTTCTACTTCTATTGGGTAAGAAAATATTTCTACACACTTTATGGCGAAAGCTCTAGAAGCCTAGAATAATAAATAGGACATACTCATACATAAGTATAAAATGTTATATTTTGTTTTTTGGTTATCGCCAACCCTTCTCTACAGCATACTTAGCACCAGGGGCGTGCCTTAAATATTGGAAATACGCAAACTCTGAAAGAAAATTAAGAAATGTCGAATATTTAATTTTTTTAACATAAGTTCTTCGTTGTTCATTTCAGTGGTCATGAAAAATATTTTTCAATCACATGCCAAAATAATATTTACGTTTTGTGGCCCTGAAAATAATCGTATCTACGTTTGAATACCTAGATCTTGTAGTATGGTTGTAACAAAGCAATCAAAATACTATTAGTTCCAAAATTAGTAATGAATATTTTTTTCTTAAAATGACAGTTTTTTCTAACCTGTGTATATTTATTTTTTATGAGTTTCTTTACATATAATATTTATAGGCAAGCTAAAGTTTTCGGCTTCTATAAACTATTTCGCTACTGCTTAGCACTACATTGTAAATTTATTTCGCTTAAATCTATCGTTAATTTCTCTATTTCAATTATAATTTATTTTGTAAATTATTAATATCTCACTAATATAAACAACTCTGTGTACACTTTTTTTAAATTACAAATGTTGACAATCCCTGAATTATAGCGACCCCATTTATCTGTAGCCCTTTTAAAATAAAAATGAAAAAAGTGATTTTACAGAAAAAAGGAATGTCGAATATTTCTGTTAAAGCATACATGCAAACAATGGATTTTTTTTCTGTCGGGAGTCAAAGATATTTTTTTGATATGTTTTTAATATTTCAATAGAGACGGGGCGGAAATAAATATTTATAGTCATTTGTAGGTGCCTGATTTTCCGGTTTTCCTATAAATATATATTCCCGCTTCGACTCCATTGAATTGTTCAAAAACATTGAAAAAAAGGAAACATTTTATTTTTACTTCTATCAGTTTAGAAATATGAGGATATTACAGTTATATGTTATATTTTATCAATTAATAACAAATTTGGTCCCTAAGACGAATGTATGGTAGAACGATCTATGATAGGATAAGGAATATGGACATCAGACGAGAATGCAAGATTGAAAGAGATATTGTGAGTAGAATGAAAGTAAATACACTACGATGGTTCGGACATGTGGAGAGAATGAACGATGAGCGCCTGACAAAGAAATTATACAAGGTTGAAAAGAGTGGAATGAGAGGTCTTGGCCGCCCGAGAAAGAGTTGACATGATCATATAAATGAGATTTTGAAAGTTGGTAATATACGAAGTCAGAATAATAGGAGAGCATGTATGACGCGATACATGGATGTAAATGAGACAAAACATGTATGTCAAGATAGAGGTGTCTGGCGTTCGGTCCTCTCTGCTTACCCCAAGTAGGGATACGGCGTGATGGTATGTATGTATGTATGTAATAACAATTTTAATATTAGTCAAATAAAGTCACACTTGCTCCAGATTTACTAAAAGCACATGCGTATTTTTTGTGGGATCTGTTTTGATGTTTGCCTCAATAACTTGAGCAGTGTCAAAACATGGCGGAAAACACGTCCATAAAAATATGGTCCCGTAGACAATAATAGTGTCTGGAATTGATAATATAGTGCGGTACTATAAAGAGGTCTATAGAGATCCTAGTGTGGGGAGATTAATCAAGATTGGTAGACTCAATTGACTGAGTACACGTTTACCGTATGTTGAAAAGCCGGTTTCAAGGGTGCTATTTGACAATCCACTGGACCATAGAAAAAAACACTGTAAAATTTCCTACAATTGGAATGGATGTTCAGACCGAATGAACAATGAATTGGAAAAAAGACGTCATGAAGTAATTACAGATGTTATGTCATTATTAATCTACTGGATAATGATGAATGGAAGGCGTGATTTCTAATAGTCTTACGTAGTACCTACCTACTTATAAAAAATCACGCTTATACAATTGATTATTATACTGACGTGTGAAATTGCAATTTTCAACACTTTGAAGGCTGTTATCTCCGAAAGCCTTCACTACTCGAGGTTTATATTATCAAATCGTTGTTACCTGCTTTGGTGTCCCTTCACAGAAAAAAATCAGCCTATACTTATACTATGGCGTAAATACCCTTCACACAGAGTGATAACAATAAATTGTTTCTTTCAATTTATTTTAAATCTGAATTTATAACATTCACTATATAATATATTTTTATAAATTCAAATATTTATTTTACAAATATTCTTTTATATAAAATATAAATATATATTCAATTATTAAACTGCCTCATTTAAAAAAAACTCATTTAAAAAAAATGTTTTTAGTAATATAATAGAAATATATATTCAATACCGCCTCATATGTTAAATATGATCTCGTGAATAGGTAATATTACAAAAATTTGAGTCTAAGAATGGAAATTCAGTAGAAGTAGAATTAACAAATGAAATTATTTTATTTTGTATTGCTTCTCGGGCAACTAACAGGCTCTAGGTTCTATAAGGGTTTAAATATGAAATTGCCGTTTTAACAAACTGGCAACGTTGAATTAAAATTAAACCTGCATGGTGTCAATGATTGAAATTTTTTTCTAACCAAAACTAACTTTCTAGATTAAAAAAATAAACATTTTTTTGTTCAACTTTCAATTGTTATATTCAACTTTTAAAGTGAAGATGGATACGGCAAATATTAGAGTAAGAGTGGGACTTAAGCAATAGAAACTGTTCGTTATGTCAATGCTGTGAACGGAGAGCATACTGCTAACGAACACACCGTGCGTTTTTGGTTTAGCAAACATCGACTTGAAGAATGAACCACGAGGAAGACCAGCCGCTAAGGTAAATAACGATGAATTGAAGGTGCGCGCGTTGAAGCTTGCCTTTCGTTGTTAAACCGATACAGAAATGAAGGAATTTTGGACCGAATTGTGACGTATGACGAAAAGTGGATTCTACAAATATGACAATCGCAAGCGAACGACGCAATGGCTGAACCCTGGTCAAATGCCATAACAATGCAATAAAGCTAAATTATCCATCCAAATGTGATGGTAACTGTTTGGTGGTCACTTCATTCAGTTCAGCTTCCTCAGATCCGGTCAAACAATAACAGCAGATGCCTTATGTGCAAAACTCTGAACAATGAAGGCGAAACTCGCTGCAAAGCAGGGCCAATTCATCAATCGATCTTCACCATTATTGATAACGCAAGACCTTACACTGTTCAAGAAACAGTTTCAAGACCTGCAGTTATCCGTCTTCCTCGCCGCATTACCCGACGAACCACGCCTCAAACAACTGCCATTTTTTCGACGATTCCTACAATTTTTTGCAAGAGAAAAAAATCTTCCCAGGGAGCAGTACAAAATGCCTTCACACAGTGTGTGGAATCCAGGGGGGTAAGTCTTGTCCAACCGGCGAAATCAAAACCCTCACGATTACCCATATCATGGATATAATTATTATATGGAGTTCTATAATATCTTTAGATTTCATAGAACTCAATATGATAATTATATCCGTAATATGGGTAATCACGAGGGTTTTGATTTCGCCGATTGGACCAGACTTGCCCCCCAGGTCCCCAGTTCTATCGCAAAGTTTTAAATGATCTTCCAATTAGATGGCAGAAATGTATACACAACGAGGGTAAATACTTAAATTAAAAGATTAAATAAATGTATTTTATCCTACAATTTTTTTCTAATTTTCAGTACGAATTTCATACTTTATTTCTTAATACACCGAATAAAAATTATTTAAAAGTAAAGTTTTACCAAAGCCACCGTGTTGTTATATAGAGATGAATACATTTATTTTTATGAATTTATTATAACTCAACAAGCAATAACATACATCTTAAATATCAACACATGTGCATTTACGTTATTATAATTAATTTTATATTCTTATAAATAAATATATTATAGTTGAAGTTTCATTTTACAACTTTTTTGTACTAATCGAACCTGGGACCTTTTGTTAAGATACCAAATCCTTCAAAGTATATTTTAAGAGGACATATAAACTTAAATATACCAATTTTAAATCAAATTTCCCAAATATGATAAACAATGTGCTTTTAAAAAAATACCATAAGTATTTTTAACATTTCTATCATGCATAAAATTTCTATCATTTAAAATTCTGCATAAAATTTCCCGAAAAAAATATTACAAATATCTTTTTTTACAGATTTGAAGAGTGCATAAAATCAAAGTGAATTTTCGTGATGGTGTTTCATTTAAAGTCAGTTTTGTTCTTAAAATGCACAAAATCAAGAAAATTTACGATAATTTAAATCACATATTGACCCTTTTCAACGCACCTGATGGTTATCCCTTACAACACGTAGCTTCATAGTGCATTAGGCGGTTTTAATATTATCATGTTTTTAGTCACTATGTTTAGCGTTATACCTATGCCCTCTTAACATGCTCCAGTTACAAGACACTACATTCACAGAGTTGAAACAATTAAGTGTCAAATCAAACTTCAACATATAATTATTAAAGAAGTTATATTTAATTAAAATGGCTACTTACATTTATCATGCCGTGTCCTCAATAAGAGAAGATATGGTCGTCCGTCCATCAGGTGCATATGATTTCTGTCGATGGGCACCCAAGTTCAAGAGACTTCTCCAACTCCAAACGGTAACACTAAGGTTTTCCCGGCTTTTCATTTTCACCAACTATTATTTTGTATTCTTTACAATACGACCCACAAACACTATTGTATATTGACGTTCAGTTTTCGTCTTTGGCGAACGATCAAATTCATTTCGATTTTTGCGTTTCACATCCCTACGAGCAATACAAGGTGCACATTAAGTTCTGACCAAATAAAAATTATACATATAATTGGTTAAGATTTTTTACGGCGCTGGCCGATTTACTAATGATATCAATAGAAATTAAGCACTACAAATAATAACACTCAATTATTATTATTACTAGTTGCATGTAACACATGAGATCCAACTGTCGATAGCGATAGTATGTATAGTTGAAGAATAAGAATCAAACTATAAACCCATAAATCCAAATTATTGAAAATTTTAACACATGGAGGTCAGTCCTGTTTTCCTACCCGGAATATGAAAACAGCATGATGGTTCTGTATGTATGTTTGGAGATTAAGTACCTATCAAACTATTAAGTCTTCTTACATATTGTGTATAGGCGACTGCCCTACAAATTGTATGAAGCAATGTCGTCACTACATTCAATTTTTATAAAAATTGTTAAAAAAAGTTTGAGATGTGCTATTACAATGTTGAACAAAAATTGAATTATCTAGTTGGGGTGTTTCGGCTTTTTTCGATATTTTTGAAAAATTTAGAAATATATGCAGTTAAACTCATAAATTAATCATAAAAAAAATATTTTTCTTAATAAAAAATGTTTGAGAAACCCTGGAATTTTTTTGAAAAAATAAATTTGAGATCTTATATTTGTCTATATTTGTACCAATTTTCAGCGTTCTAGCTTTTATGGTTTCTGAGATATATGGAAAAATAAAGTAAAAATTCAAAAGTTGATAACCCCTGACTGAAACAAAGATTCAAAATTCTGAGTATAAAAGTTTTGTAGGCCTATAACTGTTTATATATTCTGAAATTTTGGGCTCTGTAAATTGAGCGGATCAAAAGTTATAAGGGGGGGGGGGGGACACACACACACAGACACACACACACAGACACACACACAGACACACGAAATGTTCTACTCCGTATTCTGAGTAAATCCGTGTATGGAACATATATGCTGCGAAGCCTCTAAGTTGGTGTTTTTTGACTTCAAAGTTGGAAAAGCCGTGAAAAAAGTAGACCTCTCCATACAATTCTCGCGTATTCTGGCTTGATACATTGTCGATATGTTAAGAGAACAAAGTTCTCCTGAACAAATCGACAGTTGGACTACCAATAGTTGCATGTAACACATGGGATCCAACTGTCGACAGCGATAGTATGTATAGTTGAAGAATAAGTACCAAACCCATAAATACAAATTATTTATTATTTTATGATATTTAGTTTTCTATACAACACATGTACCTAGGTAGTCAAGATAGGATAGTATGGAGGTCAGTCTTTTTTTCCTACCCGGAATATGAAAACAGCATGATGGTATATGTATATTGTATGTTTAGAGATGAAGTATCAAACTATTAAGTCTTCTTTGATATTGTGTATAGGTGACTACCATACAAATTGTATGAAGCGATGTCGTCACTAAATTCAATTTTTATAAAAATTGTTAAAAAAAATTTGAGATGTACTGCTACAATGTTAATATTTTTTATATAAAATTAAATTATCTAGTTGGGGTGTTTCGGCTTTTTTCGATATTTAAAAAAAAAATGGAAATATAGGCAGTTAAACTCATAAATTTATCATAAAAAAAATACTTTTCTTAATAAAAAATGTTTGAGAAACCCTGGAATTTTTTTGAAAAAACTAATTTGAGATTTTGTATTTGTCTATGTTTGTATTAATTTTCAGCGTTCTAGCGTTTATGGTTTCTGAGATATATGGAAAAATAAAATAAAAATTCAAAAGTTGATAACCCCTGACTGAAACAAAAATTCAAAATTCCGAGTATAAAAGTTTTGTAGGCCTGTAACTGTTTATATATTCTGAAATTTTAGGCTCTGTAAATTGAGCGGATCAAAAGTTATAAGGGGGGGGGACACACACACACAGACACACAGACACACAGACACACACACACACACACACACACACACACACACAGACACACGAAATGTTCTACTCCGAATTCTGAGTAAATCCGTGTATGGAACATATATTCTGCGAAGCCTCTAAGTTGGTGTTTTTTGACTTCAAAGTTGGAAAAGCCGTGAAAAAAGTAGACCTCTCCATACAATTCTCGCGTATTCTGGCTTGATACATTGTCGATATGTTAAGAGAACAAAGTTCTCCTGAACAAATCGACAGTTGGAATATTCACCCATCCAGATACTTATATATCAAAGGATTAGGCTCCGAGGAGTTCTCTATACTACCTATCGACCCTACTGATTCCCGAATATTATAACGTTAAAAAATCTTTTACGATTCTACATTTATTCAGTATTACCGTTTTTTGCATTTTTGTTATTAAGTTTTTCGATAAATCTACAATTTCTAAATTACGGCTTAACGATTTTGGAATAAGTGGCTGAAATAATGAACGGTTATATTATTATTTTACGAGAATTCCAATGACTTTTAATCTCGTTACCTAAAGCGGTGTATTTTCATATTTTTCATGAAATGATTTTATAATTTAAGGTTATTCATTGCACTATTTTTTTTTCGTATCGATCAATAAAGGCATCTTATTTGTGTCCAAAAATTCTATTATATATTATCTATATTAATACATTCGATAGTGCATACATCTTTGACCCGGTAAAGTTAATGTAATCCCAAAAGATATGCTCTAAAAAATCTTTAAAACGTTAAATGAATATTTACTTGTAAAAATATCAAAACACAAATCTTTATACAATATACAGGTAATTAAATTCATTAAATTTTGCCCCCAAGATCATTCCGCAACACACAATTACAGTGAGTTAGTTGTTATCCGTCCCTAAAAATAAGCGTTCGCTTCGAAACCGGTAGTATCAAATAACTCATTCGTAGTATAATATTTACCCACACCATACGTATTTTATCTTCCTATAAAATAAATAAAAATAAATAAAAAATAAATAAACTATTATGCATAGAATATTTAGGAATTCTTGCCTGTATCTATGCTAAAAAATAAAATAAAATAATCCCGGTCGAAAATGTACGAAAATGTAAAATTTATGAATAACATTTTATGAATTCTATTGTGAATTGATAAATAGGTGTTCATCAATGTAAAAAATTCTAAATATTGATGTAATACAAGGCAGTAACTACTTATTATCTATTGCCACTCACCCTCAACACCCTGTTAATTATGTAGACTCCCAAAGACTACATAACCTACTTAATAACTACCTGTCGATTAATATTACACCGGGGTGTATGTCAGAAAGTCAAATTTAAGTGTTTATAGAAATATGAATTATGTATGTATATTATGTTGATACTTAACTTGAGAAAAATTCGCGTGGGATAACCACACCACATCACCTTGAGACAACGTTGATAATCATTAATTTTGGATGTAATAGAATTTTAAAAAAATAGAATTATCTCGCTATGTTACTCAATTTAAACAAGACAAAATCGACTGAGGACAGACGACTGAGGACAAAAAATAAAGCGACTGAGGACAGACGGAATTGGAGGTTCAAGTTGATGGTCGCCAATACTCAATTTGGGCTATAGCAATTACTTCATTTAAGACACTGCCATATAACTTTTTTTTGTTAAACAAGTAC
Organism: Molanna angustata; assembly: GCA_963576475.1. Lineage (NCBI taxonomy): Eukaryota > Metazoa > Arthropoda > Insecta > Trichoptera > Molannidae > Molanna > Molanna angustata. The sequence continues at coordinate 11,059,957 of OY754965.1, forward strand.
ATATACATCTTCATACATTCCCTAAAATACTTGGCAGGATTCGAACTCGATTACTGGCCCAGCTCGCTAACTGCTCTGCCATCGACCCATCTTTATTTATTAAGATAGAATTTTTTCAACAAATCAATCGAATGTGTCCCGTTGCTCAAATAGTCAGGTATTGTATATTATCAGATATTGTCAGGAATGTGAATTCTTCACAATGCATGGTGCAATTGTGAGTCATGAGTCATGATGGCGACTTAGACTTCCTTTCCAGTTTGCTCCTTTCCTGTTTCCTCTTCCTTGATGCTGCTGCCTTTATAGTCCTTTGCTCATTTTTACTTTTCTTTAATTTATGTATAATGTCTAATTTGTTACACATTTTACTAAACATATTTTTGCATGCTATTGTTTAAATATATTTATTTTTCTATAATACCTTACCACATATTAGGTATATATGTATTATATTCAATATCATGGAATCCACTTAGTTGCTTCTCTATAATGCCCTTACTTTTTGTAAATGTATATTTTTTGTAAAATAATTGAAATTGTTGATTTTTCCCAAATAAATATTTATAATAATAGACAATGTATCATAGTAACACGAAACTATAGCCTTTCTACAAACACATCACCTTTTGTTTATCAATGACATAATATTATTCTACGGTAGAGTTCAAGGAAACCCACGACCAACAATATCGGAAACTAATAGATACCTTTACTGACTTCTCGTCTATTCTTATAAGACAATATTATTATTGTTATCAATTCTCAGACAAAGGAAACGACCATAGATAAAGCCAATTGTTAGGGAGACTAGACTTTGAGTCATAGCACCAATTGTGAATTGTGTCACAGATAGATATCATATTATATAATCGACTATCCACAAAGCTTTTAAATTAGTGAAATTGATATGTGATTATCCAACGCATATATTAAGGTCGATCAATCAAAAATATTAATTTACTTTGTCTGCAATTTCAATTGTGGTTGTGTTTTTTACTGTCGCAATTATTTTCTGTGATTACATAGATGTGAAAAGATATTTTATTATTATAGATTTAATGTAGATATTTACATTCGTTAAAAATACATTCGTCAATCGCAATAAAGTTTGCTTAAGATTCCCCTTTGCTATACCTATACCTTCATCAGTAAAACGGCTATGCCAATCAATCTATGGCTTCTTAATTTTTAATTTCAATATTTTAACTATTTTTATGTTTTTATATAATTATTGTTTATTTTTGCCCCTTAATGTTTTTTTATATTCAATTTCTTAATTACTTCATTTCATTAATGTTATTTCTTTATTAATTCTTTACTTGTTTTTATTATTTATGGCTTTTTATTTGTCATTGTGTTACTCTGCAAACGAAATTGTGAATACTGTAAGGTTGCAGATAAACGTCGACTTTACATATTGCTATTAGTTTTATACATTTATATTCTGTAACTGTTTGTATTCCTTAATAAATAAATAAATAAATAAATAAATAAATAAATAAATAAATAAATAAATAAATAAATAAATAAATAAATAAATAAATAAATAAATAAATAAATAAATAAATAAATAAATAAATAAATAAATAAATAAATAAATAAATAAATAAATAAATAAATAAATAAATAAATAATTAAATAAATAAATAAATAAATAAATAAATAAATAAATAAATAAATAAATAAATAAATAAATAAATAAATAAATAAATATTATTCGCATTTCTTGACTTCACTGACATGCTTAAAAGGCTGCCTGTCCATTGATGCGGAGCGAGGCGGCGGAGCGGAGAAACGGAGAAATATTAACCAATAGGATTGCATAAAATCTCCGCTCCGCGATTTTATGCATTCCTATTGGTTGATATTTCTCCGTTTCTCCGCTCCGCCGCCTCGCTCCGCATCAATGGACAGGCAGCCTAATGCAGATACCTATGAATCAAAAACTTATTCATTAAAGCTTTTATTTACTAACTACAATAAAAAAATTTGCACTGTCTTGGAACTAATTTAATTATTTAAACTTTAATATATTTGTCGGAAAACAGTGCAAAATTTTATATATTAAACTTAATTATTCTCAATATTCTTCTTATGAACCTTATCTCTTCGATATGACAATAAATCCTTAAATAGTATACACAAAACATAAGAACAGTTCTTTGCTATTCACTAACCACTTCTGCAGTTTATCACAACCATTTCATTTTCACGCAGAAAAGAGAAAAAATATTTTTTTTAAATATTTATATATTTTTCTCTTATTACTAAGTTTACGTAAAACTTAACCTTACAAGGGTTGAATGGAAGAGATTTTCCTGTGACAATAAACCTGTACACAGTATAACTATAAATTTTACACAATTAGGTACAACATAGGTAGGTATCCATTGAACTATAACTCAAACTATGTGTGGATGCAATAAAAATGCCGATGAAATCGATCTGCTAATGTAGGTAATATATATTATTTACGTAGGTTCAGAATAAGAAAACCGGAATTGGAGTTTCAATTTCAATGTTGGACCAACATTTCAATTAAATAAATTACCAAAGTGAAGTCTCTTCAAATACAATTGTATGAAAAAAGTATTTATCAGTAGTGTTAGTGCACAATATAGATACTCTTGTATACTAACTTCCAACCAATCAATTTTAGATTTTTTTCACTTCCAAATACGATAGTAAAATAAAAATTTAATTCAATATATGTATTATTTTAAAACGTGTTCATATTTTACTATCAATATGTATAGGTCTATCTTCGTTATACAGCTGCTTATCTTAGTATAAGTTGAAATACTAAAATATTTTTTTATCTGTTTGTGCTTAATTGTATCTTTTATAGTTTAAACTAAAAAAATGTTTATCTTTTTGTTTTCTGTTGTTCACATCTTTCACTATTTTTCTTTGTTGTGATCTTAATTTCTATTGTATATTCATTTTTATATAAATTCCATTTAAGATATTTTTACTTTCTTATAGATTTGTATGCTGATTTTTTATGCAGGATGTGGCCACTTGTAATTGGCTGACCAGTTTTGTGTTAGCTTTTTCTTATTTTATGAAACTATGTGTATAATAACTTTTTAGCTGTAAGTGGCTTTTTGCAATAAACTCTTCACTTGAAATATAAAGTCGGGGTCCGTGGAAGTAATTATTATTATTTATTTCAGAATTTAAAATAAGAATCGAGCTCAGAATCACGGGTCAAAATTATCAGGTTTAATTTAACTCAACGTATTTCATCGCATTGATTCAAAACAATGGATGTATTCTCTGAATTTGGCGGACACTTCATGAAACCGTTTTTTGAATAAATTATTTACATTATGTAGGTACTTAACCTACTTGATGACCTATTTTAACCACAACAAAATGAAAACAATTGTAATCCCAATAAAAACCGCGTTGAACTCATCTGCCAAATATTTTTTTTTTATAATTTCTTAATTTCTAAGTCAAAAGATTTCTTATGTGGATTCAATTAATAGTGATTAAGAAAAAGATTTAGATAAAAATAAGTAACTAACCACATCCATTGAGTACATCTAAAGTAGTTTATTTAGTTTAGCTGATTATTAACCAGATGGGTTACCAATCAGGCGTGTGTAGTAACCTGTGGGGTTACTAATAAATATAGGTGGTAACCAGAGGGGTTACCAATAAAGAGAGTTTACTATATCCCAATTAGGTGGATATGATTTTGATATGATTTGAAATAAGAACACAAGAACAGTGATTTAGAGAGAAGAAGAAAGAATAGGTCCAAATTTACAATGAGTAGGTATATTGATCACAATAAATAGTTTGCTTAAAGGTAAATTTACAATTGATAAAATAACTTACAAAGGAACTTTCTCAAGATGAGTAGGTATAACGAGCGAGTGTGTCGAAGTGTCTGATTATTCGTATGGTGAAGAACCATCGTGCTCGCGGGGTCGAGAGATGACCGGTGGTCGAGAGATGAAGTGTCGGCGAGACGGCGTGGTCGAGTAGCGACCAGTGGTCGCGTGGTCGTAACGGCGGCGTGAAGTGACGGAAATGAAGTGACGATGTGTGCAGGTGTAGACTCCCTTAAATAAAGCTGCGCTGGGGGTAGCAAGTTCAATGTCCTCGAACTTTCTAGACTTATTTCATTGAAGTGTCATACCCAGTTGAGGAGTATTGTCACTTGTTTGACGTCGCGGGCGATGAACTCGGCCTAGCGACAAACAAATATATGTACTTGCCGTCGCTAGGCGCGCGCTCGAAAGAAATTTCGAGATGTGGTCTGCCACACATCTAAAGTAATAAAGCAATGATGGTGTAAGTGTGTTAATGTGTTTGTGTGTTAGTGTGTGTGTTTGTCTCACGCATGAACCAGTATACATGACGCAGTGTCACGCTAAAAAAATATTAAAGAATTATTAAATATATTTCGACAATTATTTTATTCATACTAAATGTCCAACGCTACAGCTGTCAAAAAAGTGCTTTTTGTACATATATGTTAGCTTTAAAGTTAGAACTGCTAAAAGTACGAAATTACACAAATATATAACATATATTTTCAAGAATGACAGCATTTTTCGGAAAAACATGGTGATTATTTTGTATAATAATAATGTTTAACCTATTTTTAAAGAAAGCGTTTTGTACATACAACGCCGCCATTTTGGTACTTTTCCATTATACCTAATGTTTGATTTTCCATTCTAATAAAAATTAACTTTTAAAAAAAAAATGTTTGTTTTTTCATAACGCCACTTGATGGCAATATATAAAAACGAATGGGTTGTGGCCAACACTTGAACATTTTACAAACGCTTGAATTCATACAAATTTTAAATTACTATCCATTGTACGATTTTTCCAGAAATTTTGTTTACACTATGAACAAACGAATGGGCTGGCCAACATTCATTGAATTATTTACAATGGTTTAATATAAATGACTTCCTGAAATTTACATTCTTGGCCAACGGCGGGACATTAAATTTATAAAAATAATAGAAACAAATAGTAACAAAAATTTTGTAAAAATCATGAATCATTAAATTATCATTCAAATAACAATAAAACAATTGTAGTACTAACTCTATAATATTACCAACAAATTTAAACACTCATAGAAATTTATAATTATCAACGATTTAAATACGCGTAGTAACTATACTTAATTACCAACAATTTTAAGCGTGCGTAAAACCTACATAAGTGAGCATAGTTTATTTTTAATTTAAATCGTGCGTAGTACCTACTTAATTACAAACAAATTTAAGCGTGCGTAGTAGGTACCTACTTAATAACCAACAATTATAAGCGTGTGTATAAAAAGTACCTACTTAATTGTAGGTGTCTATTCTATTACCAACAGTTTTATTTTATTTTATTTTATTTTATTTTATTTTATTTTATTTTATTTTATTTTATTTTATTTTATTTTATTTTATTTTATTTTATTTTATTTTATTTTATTTTATTTTATTTTATTTTATTTTATTTTATTTTATTTTATTTTATTTTATTTTATTTTATTTTATTTTATTTTATTTTATTTTATTTTATTTTATTTTATTTTATTTTATTTTATTTTATTTTATTTTATTTTATTTTATTTTATTTTATTTTATTTTATTTTATTTTATTTTATTTTATTTTATTTTATTTTATTTTATTTTATTTTATTTTATTTTATTTTATTTTATTTTATTTTATTTTATTTTATTTTATTTTATTTTATTTTATTTTATTTTATTTTATTTTATTTTATTTTATTTTATTTTATTTTATTTTATTTTATTTTATTTTATTTTATTTTATTTTATTTTATTTTATTTTATATAGCTTCTCGGGCAACTAACAGGTACTAAGTCAAATAATTATTTAACACGCACCCAATAACAAGTTGCCACATTCTGGAGACTTACGATATTAATCGTCTCACAGATCCAGACTGAAAACACAATTTTAAAAACTGTGTCTCCACCGGGAATCGAACCCGGGACCCTTGGATCAGCAGTCAGATATCCAACCAACTGAGCCACGAGGGCCGACAAAATTAAATTTAGTCGAAAAAAATCATCACTACTAGTTTTATAAAATAAGTTTTTACTGCATATATCTATTAAAATTATTTCGACTCAATATCACTTAACGAAAACATCAATGAACTTGATACTATGAAAATAATAATAACTTCATATTTACTCAAAAATAATAATATTAATATGTATCGTGTCCATTATCAGGTTATAGGTACTAGTATCGATGTTAGGTTTATAATTCATATCAACAATCGTCATGAAAATGTTATGTGTGTTTTGTCAATTTGAGTGTCGATATTGAGTTGATAACGTAAAGTTGCATATACACTAGGGGACAAAACATACGACATATGGATAGTTCCTAAGATGTATGAACGATTGTACACTAATGACAGAAAAAACACGACAATTATTCGAAATTTTTTTCGCCATTATAATGAGTAATATAAGTTTTTTTTTTCGAAGTAGGAATTCCCAGAACAGTCAGCTGCTAATCTCCATAAAAAAAAAACAAAATATTTCATAGCAGAACAAATAACATAAAATACATGCAGTATGTACTTATTAAGTATATAAATAAAATCTCTTAATAATACTCTGAATCGAAGCAGATACTACGAATTCTTTGAAATTTATTGACGATCAATTTACTTGATTCTCGAAAAATGGGCAATCTTATTTTGACAGTTCATAATCAACGATCTAGTTGATTTATTACTTACATGAAATAATGACACATGCTGACATACCATAGAATTAAGTCGTCGTTTATTTGTATAATGTAATAGTGGCGATTAGATTAAAATCAAACCCGTATTTACAGACAAAATATGAAGAGTGAGGAGTGCGATTTTTTTATTACTTTTATTATTTTTAAAAATATAATAGGTAACATACCTTAATAGATTTTTTATTTTCTCAAATATTTACTTTTTTATATATTGTCATATTTTCTTTTATGTTTTTTGTTTATATTAATTTTGTGTTTATGTGTTTATATTAATTTTGTTTTTTTTTCTACTCAGTAGAGCTTTAGTTTATTTTATGTAGAATGCATTAAGGCGTTGAAATATATTTTTGTTTATATTATTATACATACAAACACACCATCACGGCATGTCCCACAATATGGGCTAACCAGCGACGGGTGTGCGGGTGTGCATTTCCGTCTGTGCCCAAACACCAGTCTCGTCTAACCTAAGAAGATAAGATTCAGAATAGGTGGTGGACCTCATTGCTGAATTTTGTGAGATGTTAATGTTGCCTGTTGTATTTTCGATTACCCGGCTCTTACGGGACACTCGAAAACGATGATTATCGAAAAGAGTGGAAGCACTATTCAAAGCCGGTGCCTCACAGCAATATATTATTATATTATTTCAAATAAAGAGAAAATTTGAGAAAATCTGGGCAAGTCCAGATAAACGTATAATCAAAACCCTCATGATATCCCTTATCGTGGATATAAATGGAACCATGGACTCGAGACTTTTACAAGGCATACAATTCAATATTACTAGAAGATCGTTGAGATTCGCCAATACCTTTCATATTAATATACTTCGGACTATGTATTACAGTCCCATACCAGGAATGTGTAGACAGTATAATGATATGACAAGAAAGTGTCCTGATCTTGACGTGTTTGCGGATTCGCTCTCTGCTTTTAAGATAAAAGTTAACTCGCGCGTGTTGTTTTAAGAAGGTCTCAGGGCTATTTATATACGCTATTTGATTGTAATCAGTTTGAAATTGTCTTTTCTCTAACTTATGTAACTTTTTTTTACTTCTTAACTCATGTACCTATATTATTCTTCTTTTACTTCGACTTATGTAACATGTGACGACTTATGTAACCTCATATTTGCCTTTGAATGCGGTTTAAGTCTTTTCGTATTGTCCTATTTGTATTTTCTAAGTGTGTACATGGCTTAGGATGTTATATGAACCGGAAAATGTCTATGAATATCATAAAACCCTATTAGCTAGGCACGGATATACCTGTCTATCTGTTTCTTCGCTGACCTTTTTTGTTATTAAATTTATAACATATAAAAAGATAGCTTAGTTCTTACTCGTGCCAATAAAAGGTCGACGTCGAAAAAAAATAAGAAGTCGCTATAAAAAATTACGAAATTCATTCCAATTTTCGATATCCAACTATGTAGTTGGTTACTCAATAAACAGCTAAAGGGTAAATACGCAAATAAAAAGCTATTTTTAACCAATTTTCATACTCCATACATTTTTATATAAATCTCAATACTAAACATAAAGATTTCCCAATAACTGAGAATTAAATACTTTTAGTTTTGACATAATATTATGTACTTTATTAAAAAAGTCTTCTGAATTCAATTTACACATGAATTTTCAGTAAATATAGTAAACTTATGGGTAATTAAAAATTTCGCTAAGATTTGCTACATGTTTATAGGTGGCTGAAGTTTGGAACGTTCTTGGAACGATCGAAAAACGTTCGTACCCCGTTATATCGAACCATATTCCCCGTTATATCGAATTATTGAATATGGCAGTCACCTCTGGAGTGGCGCCCCCCAATACCTACTGAATACCGTTGAGATTCGCCAATACCTTTCATATTAATATACTTCGGACTATGTATTACAGTCCCATACCAGGAATGTGTAGACAGTATAATGATATGACAAGAAAGTGTCCTGATCTTGACGTGTTTGCGGATTCGCTCTCTGCTTTTAAGATAAAAGTTAACTCGCGCGTGTTGTTTTAAGAAGGTCTCAGGGCTATTTATATACGCTATTTGATTGTAATCAGTTTGAAATTGTCTTTTCTCTAACTTATGTAACTTTTTTTTACTTCTTAACTCATGTACCTATATTATTCTTCTTTTACTTCGACTTATGTAACATGTGACGACTTATGTAACCTCATATTTGCCTTTGAATGCGGTTTAAGTCTTTTCGTATTGTCCTATTTGTATTTTCTAAGTGTGTACATGGCTTAGGATGTTATATGAACCGGAAAATGTCTATGAATATCATAAAACCCTATTAGCTAGGCACGGATATACCTGTCTATCTGTTTCTTCGCTGACCTTTTTTGTTATTAAATTTATAACATATAAAAAGATAGCTTAGTTCTTACTCGTGCCAATAAAAGGTCGACGTCGAAAAAAAATAAGAAGTCGCTATAAAAAATTACGAAATTCATTCCAATTTTCGATATCCAACTATGTAGTTGGTTACTCAATAAACAGCTAAAGGGTAAATACGCAAATAAAAAGCTATTTTTAACCAATTTTCATACTCCATACATTTTTATATAAATCTCAATACTAAACATAAAGATTTCCCAATAACTGAGAATTAAATACTTTTAGTTTTGACATAATATTATGTACTTTATTAAAAAAGTCTTCTGAATTCAATTTACACATGAATTTTCAGTAAATATAGTAAACTTATGGGTAATTAAAAATTTCGCTAAGATTTGCTACATGTTTATAGGTGGCTGAAGTTTGGAACGTTCTTGGAACGATCGAAAAACGTTCGTACCCCGTTATATCGAACCATATTCCCCGTTATATCGAATTATTGAATATGGCAGTCACCTCTGGAGTGGCGCCCCCCAATACCTACTGAATACCCTCGACGCTGTCCAAAGGCGTGCTATACGTCTGATTGATGATCCATCACTGACTGATGGATTGCAATCACTAGAACACAGACGCAGAGTCGGTATTTTAAGTTTATTCTATAGATACTACCACGGGAATTGCTCAGAAGAACTTGCATCTTTGGTCCCTCATCCACCCACTCGCAACAGAGTCACTCGCTTCACTCAATCGCAGCATCCATTCACAGTGGACCTTCAACATATACGAACAAGTCGCTTCTCGAACTCCTTTATTAATACAGCAGCCCGACTGTGGAACGATCTTCCGAATTCTGTGTTTCCATCTTCGTACAACCCGGGTCTTTTTAAAATCCGAATTAATAAACTCTTTTCTAGATTGCAAACCCCTCCCAACGCTACGTAGTGCGCTTCTTCGGAAGAGTAAAATGGACCCAAATCCTAATAGCTGGCGTCCCCTACGTAGACATGTTAAAAAAAAAAAAATATTCGCTAAAAGCGGGACGGTCTAAAATACAAAATAATTTATTTTTTATTATTCATACATACCATCAATATTACGTACCTATTGATGGGGTAGGCAGAGAAAACCGAGCGCCACACACGATTAATTCAAATTTAAATAATATCTCACCTCATATTAATTTACGTATTATAGAACGTAGAAGTTGATCTGACGATGTTTTTAGAAAAAAAACCGCATTTTTTTATAGGTATCATGTGAGTTATACAATTTATTTTTTTATTTATTTATTTCTTTATCACACCATTTAAATAATCTTCATTAAAAATAGATAACTGCTGCCCAACTAGGTATACCTGTTCTAGGGCTAGCAGTGTACATATTATTATATTTCCCAGGAGTAACTATTTGCATTTTTAAAAAGAATCTAAACAATATAAACTTATCTATTGTACACAGATTAAAAAAAATGGATTTTGAGTCATCATGATATGCATATACATAAAATTGTAAATGTATGTATTTATATTTTGTATTTTTTACAATACAATATTTACTTATTTTTGATTAACTGAGAACAATTCCTATTTCAAAACAGTTTTATAGCAAACGAGTGGGTTGTGGCCAACGCTATACTCCTCACTACCAGGTCACTCCACAAAGTATTCAAATTTTATAAGGAAATTTTTCAGCATTTTCATGAAATTAGTTTTTATTAAATATTTTATTATGAATATTTGATAATTCTTCGATGCCATTTTATGAAGTGATGTGCCTTTTTATCAATTTGAAAATAAAAAATATCAAATTTCTTGCTTGGGGTCACTTTGAAATATTTGACAGAAATTGAACAGCACTATTCAGATATCCTTCAATATCTATTGGGGTCTAAGCGAGTATAAGATAAAATACAAATTTGCAAATTTTAAAATAATCGAATAAGTACATTAGTCTATAATTGATAAAGTAAAATAAACACACCGTACATAGCATATAATAATACACAGCACACACATTGTGATGTAGTTACTTTCAGAATACAATCTCAGTATGGTACTTGTTGATAATCTGCAAAAAAGGTAAAAAAAAAATATGAATTCATAACTATAACCCCTTGGGATAATGAGGAGTAAAAATACTATCAAATACTTAAAAACTATAAAAATAGAATTATTCATCATTTTATTTTTTTACAGAAATAAATACATATATACATACAATTCTAAATTATGAGTACAATAACAAAACAATTCGGCATTATTGCCATATTGAAAGTGTGGACACTATTGCGATTTTATAATTGTATTTAAATTGGTAGGTACCATATTTAATTTCAATTAGGTATAATCTATTCATTATGGGTTCTTTCTATATATTTATTTATTTATGTTTCCATGAAACGGATAGTAAACCCTAATATGGACTGATGCATACAAATATTTTTCATGAATAATTTGAATGATGTCATGTCACTCAAAAGATATAAAATAACATTATCTATGGAAAATGAATGTTTTGTGTTGAAGTAAGGTAGGTTAATCATTATAATATCTTACTAGTATTACCTACATATGTATATTTGACTATCTATGTATTCATATTGCCTATCTCATTAATACATTGAATATTCTCAGCTTTCACCACACAATTCATTACATATTCTAATTGTGATTCGACTCGTCATTATAAATGAATTATAATACTCAAATCTCTAAAATTAATTTTAAATCGATCGATGAAAAAAAAATTATAATTTAAAATTTCTTAATGGATTAATAACACTATATAAAATATATGTGAATACAATTATCTTTTTAAGGGGCCCATACACGGTACGATTCGTCGTTTCGATCGATCTGAAAGAAATCATGACGATCGATCGCATCAAAAATGCTGTCCATACACGAAGCGATTGGTCGTTACGATCGATCATTCACTTATTTGAAACGGAACGATAAAAAATTGTCATCACGGAGCTAAACCCGAATGATATTCAGTACGTGCCCTATTTTAAAAATGGAAAACGAACTTCTTTTCATTACCTATATGTGGTAAATTTAATTCGGCTACAAGAAATAAAACAGAAAAAAGTATAATTTAATAAATAAATAAACATATAATTAAATTATAAATATATAGTTAAATAAATCAGACAAAAATCTTGACGATCGATAGCAAAGAGCCATAGACTGTCGATTTATCGTTACGATTTGCATGATAGCATGCATTTTTGTTGCGATCTCCGATATCGTCTTCGACCAACTAAATCGTAAACGATATTGACATTCACTGTCGATTCTTCGTTTCGATCGGTCTGAAACTACGGATCTAAACGACAAATCGTACCGTGTATGGGGCCCATGCATACTCAAATTTATATAGGTACTTTCATCATACTCCTTTCTACCCCAAGTGGATCAAGTAAGGAGTTCGCAATTATAAAGGTTATTTTTTTTTCAGATTATCAACCAGTATCATGTTGATATTGTATTTTGAAAGTTTTATCACAATGTATCTCTGTGTGTGTGTGTGTACTGTGTACTTTGTAATATGTGCTATGTAAGGCGTATTTTTTTAAATTTCTTTACGGAAAATTACACATTACAAAATAAATTTAAACATTATAAATATTGCACTGTTTCTTCTGCTGATTTGTGTTCAAATAAAATTTTTATATATCTTTTTTTTATGTTTAGTTACTTCACATATTGTTTTATTAACTTTTTTGTTATGTTTTCTTTTTTTTTGTTTCCTTTTACTTAGTGTATTATTGTTTTTAGTATCTATGTTTTTCTCAGTATACCTATGTATATTTTAATGTATGTTTGTAAAAGGTAATTCATGCCGTATGAGAAAATAAATAAATAAATAAATTTGGTATTTATTACATTATAAACAGTTTAATTAAGTTATATGGAATATATTACCTCGCTAGACCTAGGTCTGTTCTGAGGTGATTTATTCTACTTTATCGATTATAGACTAAAGTACTCATTCGATTATTTTCACATTTTACAAATTTTTATGTCTAATACTCGCTTAGATCACATTGGATTTTGAAGGATATCTGATCCGTAATTCTCACTTTTTTAAACTGTCAAATATTTCAAAGTGACCCCAAGCTCAGGAAACTTGAAATGTGATATTTTTATTTTCAAATTGGTAAAAGGCACGTCACTTTCATTAAATGGCATTGAAGAATTATCAAATTTTCGTAATAAAATATTTAAATCAAAAATAATTTAACAAAAACTCATTTCATGAAAATGCTGAAAATTTTAATACATCTGTAATATATTGATGTTGCGCCTTACAACAGTCAATCTGTATAGCTGATAGGCATTATATGAGTTTGCACGAATCAGGAGTTCGGCATTCTTCGGGAGTTGGGAGATCCATATAAACGAGTGTCTAGGTAAGGCCGGGGTTGTACTTCAACTATTATTGTACTTCAATCTCAAAAATATCTAATTACAGTACCTATTCAATAATAAATGTGTAAATAGTCAACGCGTCTATTTATTTTAACAATATATGTTATTAATAGTACTAGTTATTTATATATTAAAACTTTGTAGAGTGCCTTGGTAGTGAGGCGTTTAGCGTTGGTCACAACCCACTTATTTCATATTTACCTACATAATCTATCTGCCAACTTATGTAGTTTTGCTGTCATATTTTTATGAACCTGACTTTCCAAATTTTTCACATTCATTCTGAATACAGTTAATAAAAATTGTCTTGTCGATGGTGAAATTCAGGCACGAATCAATTTATTAATACATACACACCGTCACGGCATATTCGGCAATGTGAGGTAGCCAGCGACCGGTGTGGGGGTGTGCATTACCTTGCAAAAGTAAGAACTAGACATGCGTGAATCCCCAAACACTCGTCTCACCTGAAAAGGCACTACATTCAGAATGGGTGGTGAACATCATTACAGAACTACATATAATGATGTTATTGTTGCCTGTTGTATTTTCGATTACCCGGCTCTTATAATAATCCTGAAAACAATGATAATACAAAACAGTAGAAGCACTTTTCTAAGCCGGTGCCCAATATGTATTTAAATATTCACGGCTGTCTCTAGAGATACACATGTATATATCTGTACCAGTAAGACCGTTCTACTTTTCTCTCTCAACAAGATAATATAATGGTTAAAATCCTAAGGGATGTTGAATTTATTTCTTGTGAATATTTCATCATCTTTCTCTCTTGTAGGTAAGTAGGTACCTATTAGAAAGGAAGAAGTTTCAAAACCAATATTAGTAGCAAACGTGTTACAGATACACCGTTTCCTCAAGTTCGACTCGACAATTTTATGTTCTCATTGAATTGTAATCAAATATCAAATATGACCTTATCTTTTAGGTGAGACGAGACTGGTGTGTGGGTATACACAGATGTGTTGTGCTCCCTTTTATAAGGAAATCACACCCGCACACATTTCGCTGGTTACCCCACTTTGTGGGATATGCAGTGATGGTATGTATGTATGTATGACCTTATCAAAATGTCCTTGACATTTCGACGAAATATCAGGGGCCCCGTCCCTGACGAAATATAATATTGTATACACTGCACTGTACTTTACTGTATTGCATTGTACATATGGTCGGCCAATTGATAGGTACTATGTCAAATGTTAATTTAACAGGCACCCAATAACATGTTGCCACATTCTGGAGACTTCGATCGATATTTATCGTCTGAAAACACAATTAGTTTTCACCAGAAATCGAACCCGGAGCCTTTCGCTCAAGAGTCAAATATCTAACCAAATGAGTCACAAAGACCGAAGCATGTTTATGACATGCCCTTGACGAAATGCTACATAAACTTTATCACTTTGCTTCACATTGATATTGTAAAGTATGCGAATTCTGTAAAAATCCATGTACCAGAGCTAAGGTCTACATACGATAAAGAGTATGTTAGTATAATTCATAAAAAAATACTGTTGGGTTGGACATGTTTGCCGGATGGATGACAACCGTACTCCGAAGCCACGAAGGAAGACGAAATCTTGAGATTGTTAGACAAAGTGCTAAGAACAATGGAACTGACCAATTGTAGAAGTCTGTCGATAGTAAGGGATACAAAATGGAGCTGACCAATTGTAGAAGTCTGTCGATAGTAAGGGATAGAGACTATTTCTTGAGGAGGCCAATAGGTCCGCAGCGGACAATAGTGCCAATAATGATGATGTTTTTTTATTTATTTAAACTTTGTTTACGCCACGAATGAGGTATTTTATATATTTTGTAAAGTGGCAGCCTCTTCCTAGGGACGGATGAAAACTTTTTACAAATGATACATTTACTATATCGAATAATTAACACGATTTATTTAATTGAATGTGAAGACAAAAAAACAGTTATATATTATAGCATTTAAAATGACATACGTAAGTTATTCATGGCTCCCTGGTTATTATCACAAATTAATATTAGGTCCTTACATATGAAATTGGCGTTTTGCCGTACTGGCAACTTTGATCTCAAATATCTTCTCTTTGGTTAGGAATTCGAAATTCAAATTTATACAGCTATTTACTCATATATTTGTGTTTCGAAAATTATAATTCATTTGTTTTTCCCTCAATTGTTTTTTACCTTTACGTCACTCAGTTTATAAAATGGAAAACTTAAAATATCGCGTTATTTACGAATATGAGTTCCACTGTGGCACCAGTGCTGCAGAAATGGCTCTAAGGATTAATGATGTGTATGGCGACGGTGTCGCAAAAGAAAACACAGTGCGTTTTTGGTTCCAACGTTTTCGTTCTGGAAATTTCGACCTGCAGAACAAGCCCCGTGGACGGCCGGAGACCAAAGTTGATAATGAAGAATTGAAGGCTATTGTGGAAGCAGATCCATCGCAAACCACGTCCGAGTTAGCTGCAGGCTGCGGTGTTAGTGATAAAACTGTTTTAATCCACTTGAAGCAAATTGGGAAGGTGAAAAAGCTTGAAAGGTGGGTACCTCACGAATTGAGTGAAGCAAATCAACAAACGCGCGTTGACTGCTGCGTTGCATTACTCAACCGGCACAATAATGAAGGGATTTTAAATCGAATTATTACCTGTGATGAAAAGTGGATCCTGTACGATAAACGGAAGCGCTCATCGAAATGGCTGAACCCTGCCGAACCAGCCAAACCATACCCCAAGCGAAAATTGACTCCAAAAAAGTTACTTGTGAGCGTTTGGTGGACTAGTGCAGGTGTCGTTCACTACAGCTTTCTTAAATCTGGCCAGACGATTACGGCAGATGTCTATTGTCAGCAACTGCAAACCATGATGGAAAAGCTAGCTGCTAAACAACTGAGGCTGGTTAATCGCTCTAGGCCACTGCTGCTTCATGATAACGCTAAACCACACACTGCACAACAGACGGCTACCAAATTAGAGGAGCTTCAATTGGAATGTCTAAGACATCCACCGTACTCTCCGGACCTTGCCCCAACAGATTACTATTTTTTTCGAAATTTGGATAACTTCTTGCAAGGGAAAAAATTCAACTCCGATGGGGCAGTCCAAACCGCCTTCAAAGATTTTATTGATTCCCGTCCGAATGGTTTTTTTAGTAAAGAGATCGATGAAATACCTATGAGATGGCAAAAGTGCATAGATAGCAATGGTACATAGTTTGATTAAATAAATATATTATATTTAAAAAAAATCGACTTTATGTTCCTCCCATACAAAACGCCAATTTCATATGTAAGGACCTAATATTAATCTTCAATAATAATTATTTGAGAAAATAAATCCGTATGTATTTAAAATAAATGATACTAGGTACACTTTTGATACCAGCGATTTTTTTTTAATAAATAATGCTTTTATACGTCACTCCAACATATTTATATAAAGGTATTTTATAATAAATAAAATTTAAATTTTCTTTATTCATATGAATATCAAACCAAATCTTTATTAGCAATATAAGGAATATTAAAGTAGTTTCTAAATGATATACATACAATGGCGTTTGTTTACTAATCGGTAGGTATATACAAACAAACACAAGTTACATAGCTCGATATATAAAATAATATTTACATATTGTTTGTCTCACAAAACGTGAACAAGATTTTAAATGTATGAAGAAATGTATTGTTATATTTAATTATAATCATAAAATTTGCAAGAACAATTTTCAAGACCCTATACATTTAATTTCAATAAATATTTGAATCATAGTTTATTTAATAAAAATGCTAATTATATTGAAAAATCCAAAATGAAAATTACGTCTATGAGGTAGGTACCTATGACGAATGTTATCGACATAACAAATTAATATATTTCTGTCCATAACAAGAACGAATTGCAATAATATTTTGTTAATATACTATGAAATTGAATAGAAAAAATCCAATTTTCAGATATTCTCAGTAAATTGACTTGTAACTATTAAAGAGTATTTTCTAAGTCAAATTAATGAATGAAAGATCTTTTCAATATTGATAAACAATTTGAAAAATCATGTACATGGCTGTAAGTATATGTAAACAATCTAATCGTGTAACCACTATAAAATATTTCATCTCAGTTTATTTGGCAACTGTGCCAAATCACCGAGACAATGTTGCAAGACCAGCAACAATTTGATCAAAAATATAATGTGCACCTGTCAACGAAAAGGGGTTTGGTCCATTTGAGTTTATCTCATTATACCTTCGCAATGATAACCAATATTCATCCCCTGCTGCCTCTCATCGGGTCACAGGATCACATCAATAGGAAAATAATCACTATGCACAACCGAAAATTAAGATAAAACTATCAAATTATCGTATTTTTCACGCCGGATCCTTCGAACAACGCGTACCAATATGTTGTCACTTGACCAAGAAAACCTCACGCACTGACATTAACCAGAACAAGGTGGGATGCTCGATTAATGGTGTTTGTGTGTATCCCCATCCCTCTCTGAAGGCTGTGTTATCCCTTCGCAGTGCCTTGGGGGGTTACAAAAGACAGAGACGGAAAAACTGAAAAGATTGCGAGCTGCGTGCGCACACTTTCAGGCTGACTGCTTTTTGAGGTTAAGTTTTGTCAGAACCAGCGTTGCTTTGCACGCCCAAATCTTACATCGATAACTGATTTGTTTACTTTAACAACTCTGTAATAACAAACAAATTAATTTGAATGCAATATAAGTGATTCAGGTTCAATAAATTCTAAATAATTTCATAGTAATAACATACAATTCATGTTCAATTTACAAGTAAAAGTTTTTGCTAGTATTCCAATTGATTAAAAGTTTTGCAAAAACCATCTATCAAAATTTCAAGTGCGCATATGCACGATGCATCACACATCATGTCATAATCAGGTTTCTGATAATGGAATATAATGAAATAGGTCAAGGATAGATTTATTAACCAAAAAAGGACGAGTGTGAATCTTCCATTCACATTCTTCGATTGTTCTTTTGCACTATGGTGCCGAGATTGCTAATCTAGAGGGCTCCCTTTTCGTGCTATGCATTTTATTTTCTTGTCGCTAACTTAGCGTTCTGCGAAGTGGCCGTTTAGAGTCCCCATATGCAGAGCGGATGGTATTGGGAGTAGCGAACCAGAAAAGGAAATTACAAAGATCAATTATATATTTTTTTTTTTATTTATTACAAAATCAATACAAATTTTACATATAAATCACAATTTAAAAAGGTATACAATTTCCATCATATGATTCATAATAACCCTCTTTAATTGGATAAAATCTCGTGTTAAAAGAGGGGAGTATCTATTGAATATTGTTACATTTGCCAAAACATTGTTTATCTACCAAAAATATGAAGCTACACAAAAACAAAAATGAAATAACAAAAAAAAATCAGTACAATTTTTTAATTTTATTTTTAAATATATTATAATTTTTTTCGAGTCTAAGAATCAAAGGGAATTCATTAAACCACTTAGTACCTTTATACTTATAGAAATGTTGTGAGGTAGTTGTACCAATGTAAAAGAGGAATGGTAATACATCCTTGTGAATTTATTCTGCTGCTTATAGAAAATGACAATTGGTTTGAATTTTGAACAATGAGATTTTTTTGTAGATATTTTCAGCAGTTGAAACTTTAAATTCTTGAAATACATTAATAGTTGGATAATCAAATCTCTTTTTTAATATAATTTTTATAATGATTATTTGAAAAACTTCTAAAGGCACTAAAGTGGTTTTAAAAGCTCCCCCCCAACATATAATGCCATATTGTAAGATGGATTGAAATAGTGAAAAATATATTGTTTTAAGCAAGTTTGTTTGAAGTATATTTCTAAGTCTCAGAAAAATAAAAATTAGCTTCCATTTCATACTGCTTTCAATAATAATGCCTAGGTATCTGATATTATTTTTAGTTAATAATTTAATACATGCTGAGTTACAAGATATGGAGTTGTTGAAACAGGAATTTTCAATATGAATTTTAATATTAAGGTCTTCTTATATAA
This sequence comes from Molanna angustata, assembly GCA_963576475.1. Classification (NCBI taxonomy): domain Eukaryota; kingdom Metazoa; phylum Arthropoda; class Insecta; order Trichoptera; family Molannidae; genus Molanna; species Molanna angustata. The sequence continues at coordinate 11,079,541 of OY754965.1, forward strand.
AAATGTTCGGACATATACCTACAGAAGCAAATATCGGCTCAGACTACCTTTTAGTATGCGCACAAATTAGAGCAAGAGTGTCAAATGCGAATAGGACGCGAGGCACTAACAAAAAAAGTTTGACACTGAAAAACTGAAGGAAAAACCATACATCATCAGATATTAACGCTTATTGAGAGTCCTGTAAAGCCACAATTACTGCACGAGCATCTGAAACCTTTGGACAGCTACCTATGACTACCTAACTACACCCAGAGCTACACCTATCTACGAGTACATACGCCCAGAGCTCAATGGCTTAACGAAGATTGTCAACAAATAACTAACAAAAAGAACATCGCCTACCAGAGAATGATATAACGGAGCGGTACAAGAGGTTCATTTGAGCAATATAAAAATCTGTGACGAGAGGAAAAGAAGCTCCATAGAAAGAAGAAGCGAGATTATATGAAACGTGAAACTACCCAACTCCAGGAAAGCTATACCAAAAATGAAAGTCATCAATTTTACAGAAGGTCAGTGATATGAGAAAGGAGTTTAAACTAAGCCTCACTATGTGCAAAGATAAATCGCGCATAGTACTTACTGATAAGTCAAGCTTTCCCAACCGCTGGACAAGTCATTTTGACGAGCTGCTGAACCTTCACAATGTGACAAACTTGCATTCACCAGTGTTGACACAATAACAGCTGATCCTGATTGTAACACTCCAACCAAAGATCAAAAACCATATACACCCAGAGATACAAATAGCCATCAAGTCCCCTGGCAGTGACATCATACAAAGATAATTGATAAAGAGTGGTGGAGACTTTTACACTCATGTACACTTAATCAAATTACAAAAGTATGGAATTCTCAATGATTATATTAGGAGGCTGGAACCTTTCAGTGATTCTATTTAGGAGGTTGGAAGTCACAGTCGATAGCAGAATGATCAGTGTCAACTGGAAGCCTGCTGCTCTGGATAGAAGACGCGTGGTGATTGATCTTGGAGGCAGCTAAGACCCGCCAAGTTGTGCAAGGCTATATGTATATAGAGAAGAAGAATAAATATTTAAAATAACTTTTTTCATCTTTAATTAGGAGTCAGATAGAATACAATACTCCGGTGAGAACACAGTATTACGCAGTCCACTATAAAGCAACTGTTGAAAATTTGCAACATAAGTTCTTATGTTATATCAATTTTAAACTGCTTATACCAATAGAAACTGTAATTGTTTTTTTTTTTATCAATTGTTACCTATATTAAATTATAAATTTCATATGTATTGCAGAAAATTAAAGAAAATAACACGCACTAATGAAATATTTGTAAGCACTCGCTCGCAGGTGCCGTAATAGAAATAAAATAAAAAAATATATACGCAATGGTATCCGTAGGTATTATATACTCTTTGCGCAATCAATGGCTTTGACAAAAAAATCTCAATAAAATTCAAAATTAAAAAGTATTGATTTCAATTATTCTTTTTAAGGCGACAGTTACACGTAAGGTATTTACTGTGATCCGCCAATAAATACTTATGTATCGTGGTATTTACTGAACGTGTAGTCTAGCGTATTGATGGATGTCAATATTTATTTATGGATTTCTTAATTCCGTATTGACGACCCTTCGGATTGTGATAAATATTGATCGTATAATCTCGCGTCAATATTTATCACGTCAGTACGCATTACGCTAGCGATGGAGGCGGATGGCTTTTTGGATCTCACAGAGGCAGAGGCGTCCTCGTTGTCACCGTCCCGCGCCCTCATGACTAGAGATCAGGAAGTTTTAAGAGATTTTATAATAAATTTAGAAGTAGGTACCTACTACCGGAGGTATGGGATAGTTCCTCAAAAGATTATAAAAAATTAATAAAGAAAGGAGATGCATTGCAAAAACTGCTGGATATTTTCAAAAAAATGAAAAGTGTTGCCACGATTGATGATTTAAAGAAAACGATCAACATTTTACGCTCGAACTACCGGAAGGAAATAAAAAAAAATCGCCATGTACCTAGTTTAATTTCAGCTATTAAATTCAAATGGGTGAACCTTTCTATTTGTTGTAAGCAATTTTTCGACCATCGATTTCTTTTAACTTTTTTTTAAAACCAATTGCTAAAATAATAGCCACACAGGCTTTAATTTTTACTTCTGTGTCCATTTTAACGTGTATTCAGCAAGAAACCGGACACAATACTGACGTAATAAATACTTTTTGTGTAAGCTGGTGTATCAATCCATCAATAAATACTGACGTCCATCAATAAATATTGAATTGATGGATCACAGTAAATACCTTACGTGTCTGTCGCCTAATGAATTACGGTCGAATTTTGACCGCCGGGCGATCACTAGTATTCATAAATAATTAAAATAATTCGGAACATTTTCAAATAAAAAGAACATTCATTTGTTTTTAGTTGGTTACAATTTTTCACTAGTTCAGACATGTTGTTATTTTTCGCCTTTCATATTTTTCAATAAAACTTTTACATTTCACACTAAGTGTTGTGTACCATTTGAAGAAGAATTTAAGAAGCTCTGGTCGAGAAAAGCGGAAGGCAACATCCGGTGCATCGCCGAGAACCTGGGTAAGTCGATCTCAGTTCCTGGTGATAAATTTCTCTTGTCCTATCCCAACCCGACCAATTCCTTCAAAATATACAGTCCACTTGAGCGAGTCGGGCAGTATCGTCCAGAGCCAATATATTACCAATTTTCATTTCGCCAGGGCCACGACAGTTACATTGAATTTTCAAGCAAAATCAATGGATTTCAATCCTTCATTACTTTAATTAATTGAGGATGTATGCAGCAAAAAAATATAAATATGGAATAAAATCGTTTACGGAATATAATGATAATACGTGAGAGATACGTGAACTTATCAATGATGTATTTTTTGCAGCCTTTGTACTTGTTTGTATGCAGGAAAAATATATCCTGCTGTATGTATGTAAATTTGTAAGTACATCTGTGGCATAGCTAGATATTTTGGGCCCTCGTGCAAAAATATAGTTTAAAGGGCCTCTAATATCAGTAATGAGGTTCACCATCCATTCTGAGAGATGAGACTGGTGTGTGGCAATTCACGCATGTGTCTTGTTTCCTTTTAGAAGGTAATTAATGCACAGCCGCACACCTGTCGCAGGTAACCCCACATTGCGGTACATGCCGTGATGCAATGAATCAATACAATAGAGGGTAATTATTTACAAGTGGTATAAGTCTTCAATTTTGCTGATTTTTTTCTATAGATAGATAAAAATATACAGATTACGGTAAAAATAGTAATTTTCCCGGGAAACGCCTAGAAAAATTAAAAAAAAAAAATTACATTACGAAAAATATATGAAGTTTCCCAAGCAAATAGTTGCTTTTCTGACATCTATGGGCGAATATTCAAACTAATTGATAGTATAGAAACACGCCGCGAAAATCTGAACTAAATGAAAATTCTATGAAATATCGAAAATTAATAAAGTTTACAAAAAAACAAGGTTATAAAATATATAAATGCTACTTACATTTCAGGTCTTGAATTTTTTTAACACTGAACCTAACCTAACCAATTTTTACCATAAGTTTGCTTAGAATAGGTTGGTTAGGTTTGTATTTAGTTTTTATTGCGACTCGCGTGAGCGAGTTGCATTATACATTGAGTGACAGTATGTAATGCAACTCGCTCACGCGAGTCGCAATAATAAATACATACAAACCTAACCTAACCAATTTTTACCAAAAGTTTGCTTAAAATAGGTTGGTTAGGTTTGTATTAACCAACCTATTATTATAATTTTGATGATGTATTCGCATTTGTTTATAATTTACAAATAAATTATATTTAATAACAAATTTAGGTAGTTGTATGGTACCTACCAGTTTTAATATTTTTTATGTGATATTTTTTCGCAAATATTGTCTGTCATATATTTTGTAGTATGCATTTATCTGTGGTTTAGTTTTCAGTTTTATGTCGCAGTTGTCGTATTAGCTCGCGTATTTAATAAACGTTAAAAATAAGAAATTAGTAATGATTTTTCTGGTTTTTTATCGTGAAAATCGAATGTTTATAGATAATTTGCGTGTTAATAATGTGTACATTGTGATTTAATAAAAGTATTGTTGGTTATTTGACTTCAAATGAGAAAATAGTCACGTGCAATCTCGGCGATAGGTGTCGTTAAATCGTACAAGGTTTCATACATTGCAATTTTATTTTTTTTAATTTTTCTAGGCGTTTCCCGGGAAAATTACTATTTTTCCCGTAATCTGTATATTTTTATCTATCTATAGAAAAAAATTCAGCAAAATTGAAGACTTATACCACTTGTAAATAATTACCCAATAGAGTAAAAATGAAGATGAATTAAGAACATGGTCAATTTTATCAAAATTTCTTGTTGATATTTGCGAAATCACTAAGTTTTTTATCTATTTTTAAAATATCATCTATATAAATAGTGTAGATTCTGTTTGGGTTTGAGTTCTTATATTAATAATGAGGTATTTTTCATGATGTTTTGAAATTTGGACCCTAATGTAATGCATTCCCTCGCGCGAGTCACATTTTGTAAAATATCCTAACCTGTGTGATGAGTAAGGCATATCATTATTTTCGTTGTTTTAAGCGGCCTACAGACGACAAACTTGGTTGACAACAATGTTTTTCAACCTTGTTGACAACAATGTTGAATAACGAACGGGAGGTTGACAACCAAGTTGATCAACACCATTTCCGATAATGTTTCTATTGAATCAACAAGTTCGTGCGAGAATCTTTTGCTCTTTTTAAAGTGAATTTATAATTTATCTAAAGTGACTTTATACTTTTTTGTTGTTTTTTGTCTCATATTAGTATAGCGTTTAAAACATAAATTATCCCACAAATCAAAACATATTTATCATATTTAGCGTTTAAAACTTAAACATAGGATAATCACTTAGATAGGTACCTACACACAAGATTATTAAATATTTACATCAACAAATACGAGCAAAAAATAAAATAAATAAACAGGCAATAAATACACTGTGCAAGTTTAAACTTCTACATAGGTAGGTACTTTATTGTTCCGTCGTGTTCAAAAAATTGAAACATACTGAGATGTTAATCAACTTGGTTGTCAACCGTCCCACACACGCTAAACATCGTTACCAACATCAAGCTCCGCCCACTAAATATCAAACCGATTTGATATTGTCTCAACATTGTTGTCAACATGAAATATCAACCGCCAACATGCCCACAGACGTTCAACATTGTCCTCAACATGGCATGTTTATGACAAGGTTGTCAACCAAGTTGGTCGTGTGTAGGCCCCTTAAATCTGTGTAATCTAATGTTTCTGATTAGTAACGGCTGCAACATCCTTTTTGGGTGAAAAAAAAATGCTAAAACAAAAGAGATGGATTTACCATGGAAAAATGAGAAGAAAGAAGTGATAAATAAATAATATGAGTGTGACAGATAATTCAGGGTCTTCCAAGTAGATGGGAACTTTTGGTTTTACTGGATATTGGTTGAAAATGCAAGTTTTTATTTTATTTATTAAGAGAAAAAACAATTACACATCACATATACAAATTATTGTTTTATACAAAATACATTTTTGTTTTAAACATAAAGTTGATATCTTATATATTATGTAATTCTATGGTTGATATAATAGTTTTTTTGTAGTCACATTCCTCCCCATATAGAAGTTACAAAGAAAAAATAGACGTGCTTAGAGAATGAAATAGAGATAAAAGCATAGAATTATAAGGATAAAAGTAACAAAATATAAAAATCTTCGAATGTTGAAAAAACATACATTGAGAAATATTAATTATAATTTTGAATTCAAAAGAATGACGTTTTTAAAATCATTCCATATAACATAACTTCCTCTACAGCGCAATCCAGCCATACCCAGGTCCTAAAAGGCTGTATCTATGATCTTTTTTAAAATTTTCCATTTAAATATAGATTCAGATACAATAAAAATGTTAGTATGGTCATTAAAAGTTTTACATAATCTGTAAAGCGGATCCTGAATCATGCATTAGTTCTCGGTATATTTGTGAAAAAAAGTTCTAAATTTTATACTAGAAAACCAAGGATTTCGAAGTGAGGATTTATTTTGCATGTTTTAATGTGTTTTATTGAACTAATCTGTTGTGTTTTTCAGCATCATATCAATCAATAAATTGTGCTTTATATCAATAATTAAAAGTAAAGACTTTTTGATTCTACATTAATTTTATTCTGCGCGATAGGCCTATTGTTAGGGCATAAACTAGCGCCCTAACAAGGCGAAATAGGCCTATCGCGCAGAATAAAATTAATGTAGAATCAAAAAGTCTTTACTTTTAATTATAGATATAACGTATACTTAATGGTATTCTACCAAATAAAAACTTCGTCGATAATTAAAATTGTGCTTTCCCCTTTGTTATATAGTGTTCACTCTGCGATTATATTCCCGTTGATTCGGTTGGTTATATTATTATATTCATGCAATTTTCTTGTTCCGGTGATTATTCAAATGGTTTATCGATTATCTCTTTATTTATTCCGCATTCGTTCGTTCGTTTATTTTTTTAATTAAAATTATACAATCACATTTATAACGCAAACATGGGAAGAAGGGTGGAAGAGTTTAATTTAATCAATTATTAGGTATGATTTGAAAATGTGTGAAGGTTTTCATTGTGATGTCATAAAAGATTCGGAGTGGAAAATCTTCGCCGTAACCTCTGTTCCTACCTTCGTCGTGCTGCGGATAAGTTCCCTCTCAATACAGTAGTACAAGATAATGCTCCTCCCATAGAACTATGGTGGATGAATACCTGATGTTTGGACTTATATAGTTGATTCAGTGATACGCAATATAATTAGTTCGCAGGCATGATTTAAGTTAATGCCGGGATTGTACCGCGTCAATTTGAACACATTCAAAAGTCTACTCAGAAACACACAACATAGTTATAACTTTCAAATATAGACTTCGTGAATAAACGAATAAACCAATGAATGAATCGACATCCGTGGCACAGTTGGTAAGCTGTTCGGTTTCTGTGCGGGTGTCCTGGGTTCGATTCCCAGCAGAGGAGAAATTTATTTAAATTCATTTCTCACGCAAATATTGCTTTTCTGGGCTGGAAACACTGGTTAGTTGGAAGAAATTGCCATACGGCAATAAACTCGCCACTTGCGCAGGGTGCAAAAAATTTTTATTATATTATTATAATGAATCAACGAATAAATTAATGAATGAACGAATGAATCAATGAATCCCTGAAGAGATTAAGGACGGGTGTAGGAATATAGGTACATATTTATCAAGTATATAATTATATATCTTCATACATTCTCTAAAATTAGCTTCATTTAAATCAATGTTTGTAAATGAAATCGGTCGAGGCAGGGTTATTCGAACTCTCGCTCCATCACAAAATTACTAATCGAGCGCGCTAACCCCTCTGCCTATATGTTTATGTAGTTATAATGTATCCTAGAATAGGGTATGCCGTAATAATATTTTATATTCCATGCCTACCTATATCGCAACAGAGGCGAAAAAAATACTAGAGAAGTAATGTCATCTGGCCAATGCAAATCAATACTTCAAATGTCATTACACGTTGAAAAAAATCAGATACAAATAATGCAATGCATTCGAGAATTGAAAAATAAATCACATACACGACATATTTTTGTGGCTTATTTTACTCGCGCATATATTATTTTTTAACGTTGCTATTAAGTATTTTTTTACTTTCTATATTAAATCTAAAGTAATAAAACAATGATTTTGTAAGGGTGTGTATGTGTGTGTGTGTTGTCTCACGCCTTCTGAAAAACTAAGAGCATCTAAAAATATAATTTATGTGCGACCATGTACCAGTAAACCTGATGCAGTGTCACGCTAAAAAAATGCGATAAAAATGCTGAATTATTAAAAATATTTCAATAATTATTTTTTTCATACAAAATTTTCCAAGTCATATCTGTCAAAAAAGTGTACATTTTGCAGCCAAAAATATGTGTGTTTAAAAGTTAGAAGTACGTATTTACATGAATAAAATATATTTTCAAGTATAACTTAGCGTTTAAGTGAAAAACATGGTGAATATTTTGTCTAAATATAATGTTAAACTTATCATTAAAGTAAGCGTTTTGTACATACAGCGTCGCCATGTTTGTCTCTTTCCATACAATATTTGTTATTTCTTACGAATGAAAATCTTCTTGAAAATAATAAACCTTTGAAATAAATGTGATTATGAAATAATAAAATGAAAAAAAAAAAGAAATTATAGAATGTTTTAAGATATTATATTGTAAAAATGTGTTAATTATTAGTAAAGATATAGGCATAATAAAATTGCATAATTTGTAAATGATATTTGATTTTTCTGACAATTTTCATTTTTATGGCATCGAACAAACCAATGTAGGTACCAATGGCCTTTTAAAAGAGTGGAGAATAAGTATAACAGTACCGATATTCAAGAAAGGTCAAAAAACAAACCCCGAAAATTACAGAGGAATATCACTATTAATCTGTGTACTTAAGTTGTTCACAAGTATCTTGAGGAATCTACGTTATATTGAAAACAGAGAGGAACAACAAGGCTTTCGAGAGGAATATTTATGCTGAGACAACTGAAAGAAAAGTCAATTGAATATAACAACCGAGCATATGTATGTTTTGTAAATTTGACCAAAGCATTCGACAGAGTCGTGCTGAAAGACGTTGTAAATATTTTAATAGAGAAAACTGTCCCACCATCTATAATTAAGACAATAGAAAATATCAACACCGATGGAAAAACAAGAATAAAAGTAGATGGGAAACTGAGCAAAGAAATATCAGTCACAACGGGAATAAAACAGGGAGATAGTCTGAGCCCTTTCTTATTTAATTTAATTATGGACAAGGTGATAGAGGATGTGGTTTCTGTGGGTGTGGGATACAGAATGCAAGCAAGAATCTCGTCAACATTATACGCAGATGATGCAACGCTCGTTGCTGAAACGGAGGATGACCTGCAACAGCTACTAAACAGATTCCATACAGCAGCCAGGAGATACAATATGATATTATCCATATCAAAAACTAAGTGTCTAACTATATCGAGACAACCTCTGGTGTGCAATCTACTCGTAGACAGCGAACCAATCGAACAGGTCACAAAATTCAAATACTTGGGAGTCGACATTTCCAGCAGCAGTGACTTATATGAGGAAGTCAAATCGCAAACAGACAAGGCAGTGGTCGTTGCTGGCTGTTTGAGAGTTACTGTCTGGAAAAACAAACATGCTAACAGAGAGTAAAACCCGAATTTATAAACATATGTGCGATCCATCATGACTTATGCGATTGAGGCCAGAGCGGACACCGTAAGAACAAAGAGCCTGCTCCGGACGACAGAGATGAGAACCCTACGCTCCATCGCGGGTTTCATCCTTTTGGATCGAATGCGGAACACCGATATAAGACAGATCTGTGACGTTAGGGATATTATCAGATGGTGCAGGAGCCGAAGATGATTCTGGCGGGACCACGTGGCGAGAATGGGAGACAACAGATTGCCCAAAATTATCTCCCAACAAATAAACTTTGGTAATCGACCACGAGGTAGTGACGCGACCTCTCCTGTTCGCGTTACCTTTTTTATTTGAATTCTGCGAATTTTTTATTTGAATTTACATTCTTGGCCAACGGCGGGACATAAAAGCTTCATTGATTCTCTGTTTTGTAGCCTCATGCCAATTAATTTTAATCGCGTATATTAGGGCGCCAAACTGAGAAAACCTAACAAAAACTTAATCGATTCAATTATATCCGTTTATTTTAAAATATTTGTAATGATTGATGTGATTGTAATAAATCTAGTCGGCTAAAAAAAATCTTGCATGATCAATAATATCATAATTTCATGGGCGCTTAGTTCTCACGTCCTAGTTCCAAAAAGACGTAGTATCTTAGGAAATATTAATTTTAAATACCCGCACCATCACATTTCTCTAATTTCATAGATAACCACTGCTTACCAATATACACCATAGATTTTTATTGTAATATACTAGATGTAGTACTCCGTACAAAAAGTGAGTCATGGAATATCGCGCGTTTAACGTTTTGGCTGGCAACATATTTCAGTTTTCCTTACATTTTAACACATTGTTATGCCCGAGAATAAATTTTGCCGAAAAACAATAATTTTTAATTTTTTTTCCACGGCAACATTTCTAAAAGCAGCTAGCGCTCGTTGTGGGCAAGCAACGAAACTTGGAGCTAGCAGCTAGCACGCGCTATGGCACGCGCTCTCTTGGCATTCGACGCTGGTGAAGGACGGACGGTTTGGTGTGACGCCGTCATCGGTCGACACGTGCTCCCGATGGCGGCCATATTTTCGACGGCGCAGGAGGTCTGCTTGACAGGACGTCACGCGCATGGACGCTGCCGGTGCTACGGAGCCAATATGAGGGCATCAACAGGGCAGAGGCGTGGAGGCAGGGCGCAGTGTTGGGCCACCGCAGCAGAGAACGCGGCGGCTCGCAGATTGGACCACGAGAAACTTTCCGTGTCGTCTGGGGCGTCGGTTCGCCTCCGGTGAGGCTCCCAGCTGGCCTGCCACCTCTGTTGAGATGCGCCTTCATAGCGATGCCGTGTGGCACGGAGCCTGCCATGGGTGACTGCCTTGCAGAGAAGAGGTAACTATGCCGAGTACGAGAAGGACCTGCCATCCTGACGCAGAGGCTGCATGGAGCTCCGCCGGACTTTCAGCCACCACGTGGAAGACAGTGACATGCCTGGAGAAAGGATGTCGCTGTACCCTGGGGCTGCACCTTCTGGTCGGCGTCTCTTCGTGCTCGGTTGTGTTTGGGAGTTGGATTATTCTTCGTTTTATTATTAATTTGTACTCTGTTGTTGTTGTGTTTGTTTTTTTTTTATTATTTAATTGCCATGGACCAACTATAATGATTTTTGAATAAATGCGTCGTACTAAAAGAATTTTCATAGTGTCACCATCATTTGTCTCTCATTTTCTTCCCCACACCTTCGCTTGATGTTCCTCGTGGTAGACGAGAGGTCTCATTAACATCCTAGATAACTGTTCCCTAAATCAGCATAAACAAAGTGTTTTTTTCGACAAATAAATCCGAAAAAATTCACATTAGCCGTTATTCTCTATAGAAAAACGATGTGGTCTGCCCACCAAAACGTCAAAAATCCCCCGGAAAAATGCCTCACTTCGATTAATACAAAATGTGCTAACTACGACATCTAGTATATTATAATAAAAATCTATGATATACACATGTTTCATTAACGCGCGATATTTGTCTATGTTTAATGTTTACGCCGTAGAAACAAAAAAAAATGGCGTCATTTGTATGAGTTGTGTGAAAATATTGAATAAAAAATGGCAATTTTGCATTAAATAACTCCAATCAACGATTATTGTCTTTCGTACAAATTTATTTGAGATATTAGTGTGTTTTGATTTCGGGAAGATTTCGGGAATCGAAAGTAAAAAGTTCACTACATGATGTGTTTGTCATTATCTTTCTGATCATTTTTAAATGTGGGTGAATATGTTTCTTTTCGTGTGACGTGTTTAATAATTCAAGATAACTTATTATTCTGTTATTGCTAACGAGAGCTCTGGTGAAAAATTATTGTATATATTACAATAAGTTTTCAATCAGCTATGTTTGATTGTTGTAAACAGTTGTAAAAACTTTTTCATTTCATTGCGCAAAACTGTGTGTTTTCAGATGTTTCGACATCAGACACATCCTCGCAATGTGCACCCTTATCAAACAACGATGGTTCCGAGGTCAGATGCACAATTCCACCATTCTACTCAACAAAGAATGAAATATCCTTGGTTGGAGAATCCCCCGCCTCACACTTCTCAAGAATGCCAAAGCACAAATAGTTCAAATTCAGAAAATTATCAGGTAATGTTCAAATGTGTTAAGTAATCTTTCAACTCATTTATGCGGAAATCCGACAACAAAGTAATTCCTATATTTTCTTTCCCCCAGTAAGTATGTGTGGATTACTATGTTTCCAAAATCTGTATAATAGGTAGTTATTATTTTATGTAAAAAATATCTTTCTCCATGGTCCAACAAACATGTGGTCAAACTTTGCATCCATTTGTTAAAATTTGCATCCATAAAAAATTGGTATATTTATCATAATCAGTATTCGCTAGACAAAAATAGAGATATATTCATCAAATAATACGTCCGATTGTATAACTTTTTAAGAAGGTTCCAGCCAAAAAAGGTGTGTTCCTAATCCACATGGTCCAAGTTGATATTCTATAACAACAATGGTATAGAAACGTTCCTATTTAGGAACATTCTTAGGCCAAGTAAGCCATGAATTAGTTCAATTCCCTTTTCTATAACCATATTTTAGTATTATCAACTATAAAAATGTTCCAAATTTTAGTTCACACATAATTGGAAGCGTACTAGTTATTTTATATCAGTTTTCGCTAGACAAAAATAGAGATCATCGATAAACAATTGTTTTTTACTTTGTGGTATTATTTTGCAATTAATTAAATGAAATAAAATACAACTTTATGTACACCACTACATACATAACTTTTATTCAAATGAATAAAATTCCTCTACATGTTACGAGAACAAAGTTCCCTTCCTCAGGAGGATACAAAGTATACTAAACTAAATGTGCAATATATAGACTTAAAGTAAACATAATGGGTGGAATGTAGGGTGGGGGATGCAATGAAGTTATTGGTTAAGTTATATATATGGTTGGATAATTTATATAGCGCCGTTTTCGTGAAAACTCACCTCAAGGGCGCTTTTGTAGCTATTAGTTTTTCATGTTAGTAAAAGCTTAAAATCTAGGTTATTGATAAAAGAAACTAAAGACCTTGGTATCATCCTTGACTCAAAACTATTATTTGACAAGCACATTGATTACATTGTATCCAAAGCGTCTAGGATCCTCGGCTTTATCCTCCGTACATGCAAGCATTTTAACAATATATCTACATTGAAAACATTATACTTTACATATGTGCGCAGCATTCTAGAATATTCTTCACAAGTCTGGAATCCTAGGTACTCTACCTACATACATAGAATAGAAAAAATTCAGAATAGATTCCTAAAGTACCTCGATTTTCGTTCCTTCCGAACTCATCTTAGCTACTCTGATTCTGCTGAGTTCTTTAAACTTAGCACATTGGAAGACCGCAGAAATATTTCCGACGCCGTCTACTTATATAAAATCGCCAACTCCATCGTGGATTGCCCGGAACTGCTTGAACGATTAGCTCTTCGAGTTCCCACCCAAGCTACCCGATCCCACCACTTATTACACCTGCCTCACTGTAACACAAGCGCTAAACAGCATGCATTCATATATCGAACATCACACTTCTTCAATGAGCACTTAAACGAATTTGACTTATTCAACTCCTCAATAACTAATATCAAATCAAAACTTCTCTTACAATAATTATTCATATAAACTAATCCCTCTCCTTCTGTACTCCCCCACTTCCCTCCCTATTCCCTCTTAACTCCCACCTAACTCAATAATATTTACTTCCTACTTCTTACATAATATAATTTTATCTGTATACTTGTGGAAACATGTTATTGGCATAGTTGTTATTATTTTATTGTTAATCCCTTATATTGTATTAAGCTGTTTGTTTCCCGAATATAAATAAGTAAATAAATTAAAGATATACATAAAAACGATGTATACAATAGTATATTCTATTTAATTGAATCTAATGCCATGAAATGTTGAGAAATGTCAAGGAGCAGTTAAGTTATCTATAAATATATCAAACACACGTTTTACACTATTTTTAATCAGTACACTATGTTCAGTAATCAGTATTCGCTAGACAAAAATAGACATATTCATCAAATAATATTTGTTGTATTAATGAATCCTATTTAGGTTGCCCACCATTACACAAATGTACGTAACACTTGGTCGACGCAGAGCCAGTCTGATGGTCTGTCATCTCCTGTGTATCATTCACCGCAGCCGGAAGATGCTGGAAGACTTTCACCATCTATACTGGGAGTATACTCCAAGCCTTATCAGGGAGGAGGGGAAATGCCAACATATACATTACCTCTAGGCACTCATGTAAGTCTTGTTTTTAAATTATTCCACTTTATTTTTTTTTCTCAACCATATAAATTTTGCAGAACAAGGATATATCATTATGAATATTTATTGGAAGCATATCATATTGATGTTTGCATATATCTGTTAGTTTCCCCATAAAGCATTACTATGAGGGAGATTGAAAATCATATAATTATCTTTACGTCCCATTGTATATAACTTTTTAAGAACGTCCTGACTAAAATATGTGCATTTCTATTCCACTTAGTCCAAATTGATATCCTATAAAGCTGACTGAAATAGGAACATTCTTACTCCAAGTGAGTCATGCATTACTTCAATTCCCTATTCTATAACCAACCACATTTGCATCTAACCAACCACTCACTTCACCTTGGTTACTACAATACCCAAGTCACATTTTACCATTGCTTCACCTTGGGTACTAAAATTATAGTCATCCTACTCACATCAATGAAAAATATTATTCAATTCATTTGCAATGCTTTTCTCGGATATATTTTAGTTAAGTTATTTCCCAATGACAGCACTATGTTTGCAGCTTTGTAAACATCAAAACTAATTTCAAAATTGGTCGTCGGTTAGCCGAGTAAAACATGGGTTGAAATAAATGCCTCCTATTTACATATTTTAAACAAAATATAACTATTTGCTTACATACTGTTATGAAATTAAGTACTATTTCTATTTAAATTGAAAATTTAAATAGAAATATTTTGAAAATAAGAACCCAAGAAAAATGAAAACAAAAGATGTAGTGGTGAGTTGGAAAAACTAGAGAAACCTTGTAAAAAATATAAATTGTAAAAATAAATAAGACTGAACAATAATAAAAAAAATAAATATATAAATTTTGGTACAATATATTTTATCATAGTGTACACATGAGATAAATTTTAAAGTAAAAATATAGCTCAATACTATCATATCAGTCTATTGTATAAGTTTAGTCACAAAATTCCATTCTATGACGCATGCGCCATAATAAAAATTTAAACGGCAACAATTAATATAGAAAATCTATGAATTGTCAATTCAAAATATAAAGTTTTCGAAAATGATTTGTGTGTTATAAAAGATTTGATGGGGGTATATGCCGTGTGGGAAACGACCACCCGAAAACGAGGTGCATCAACGGTATAAAGGTCGGCGCGCGAAGCGAAGCAAGTGGCTAAACAACTGTCAAACAGTTCCCAATTTTTGTTCACACCTAATTAGAAGCATCCTAGTAATTTTCACAGCAGTTCGGGATATTTTAGTTAAGTTGAAAACATCAATTGTGTACGGAAAAAAAATGGATAGTTTACATGTGTTGCGTTATGTTGAAAATAAAAACCAAATAATATTAGTGCAGATCAATTAAAATGTTAGGTTAGGCGACATACAGCCGCTAGTAGGCGACATAAACATGTCCGAACAGTGTGCCATAGACAATTTGAGTTCAAACTATTATCTACGGTGCACTAATTTTGTAAATTTTAGTTTTAGGAACAACGTCAGTTACAGATTACGAAATTAAGTTCAAATGACCTTGATTATATAATTTCAAAACATTCCTATTTTAGTTGAAAAAGTTACTGAATTGGACCTGTTGAATAAAAATAATGTTCCTTTTTTGTGTTCTAATTTATATTATTTGATTATAACATCTAGGAATCGAGTAGTAGCGGTGGTGATTGTTGTGAAAGTGTGGTACGAGTAAATGACAATCCTGCGACAACTAATATACCAAATGAAGCTCCCGGTGGCTGTGGAGGTCACTGTCCAGGGTTTGAATATGTCTGCTACTATGTTTTACAGGTATATTTTCATTATTTATTCACAATATATCTAATGTAATTTGCGTTTTTATTTTATTTTGTATCTATCAAATATTATTTTATGCACAGATAATAAATACATGTTCAAAAAACAAAATAAACAAAGACACCTTTACATAAGAAAATTATTGTGTGAAACAAAACATGACTACCTACTTTAGTAAAGAACACACCAAAAAGTCCATTACTAGTATAATTTTTGCCAAACATCTTGAACGAGCTTGCGGTTGCGCAGAGCTCAAATTTGTGTCTTTTCGTTTTGTTGGTTTACTTGCAAATCGCCCCCTTCTCGGCTAAAAGTTCAAGATATTTGGCAACAACTATACCTATATATTATCAGCTTTATATAAACTAGATGCATGTAACACATGAGATCCAACTGTCGATAGCGATAGTATGTATAGTTGAAGAATAAGTACCAAACTATAAACCCATAAATACAAATTATTTAATATTTTATGATATTTGGTTTTCTATACAACACATGTACCTAGGTATGTATGTCAAGATAGGATAGTATGGAGGAAGGTCCTTTTTTCCTACCCAGAATATGAAAATAGCATGATGGTATGTATGTATGTTTGGAGATGAAGTATCAAACTATTAAGTCTTCTTACATATTGTGTATAGGCGACTGCCATACAATATGTATGAAGCAATGTCGTCACTAAATTCAATTTTTAAAAAAATTGTTAAAAAAAATTGAGATCTTCTACTACAATGCTGATATTTTTTTATAGAAAATTAAATTATCTAGTTGGGGTGTTTCGGCTTTTTTCGATAATTGTAAAAGTTTTGGAAAAATAGGCAGTTAAACTCATAAATTTATCATAAAAAAAATACTTTTCTTAATAAAAAATATTTGAGAAACTCTGGAATTTTTTTGAAAAAACTAATTTGAGATTTTGTATTTGTCTATGTTTGTACCAATTTTCAGCGTTCTAGCTTTTATGGTTTCTGAGATATATGGAAAAATAAACCAAAATTTCAAAAGTTAGTAACCCCTGACTGAAACAAAAATTCACAATTCTGAGTATAAAAGTTTTGTAGGCCTATAACTGTTTATATATTCTGAAAATTTGGGCTCTGTAAATTGAGCGGTTCAAAAGTTATAAGGGGGGGGGACACACACAGACACACACACACACACAAAACTCACATAAAATGTTCTACTCCAAATTCTGAGTAAATCCATGTACAAGAACATATATGCTGCGAGGACTCTAGTTGGTGTTATTAGCATGCAAAAAGTCCACTACGCCATACAAAATGTTCCTTCGTATACGCATCTTGGCTTAATAATGTCGACTCATTCAGAGAATTGAATTCTAATGAACGAATCGACAGTTGGATAAAAGTCACATGTTAAAAATTGACCAGAACAAATTTTATAGAAAATTTTCAACAATACACTATGTCCTATTCTGATTTGCCTAAATTTATCCGTCTGAATTTTAGTACAGAGAAATGTGAAAAAGTTGACTGCATTTATACGGGACTCTATTACGTCACACCGAGCGGATGAAATCCTTTTACACAAGTCGCCCGTTGGCTATAGACGTTTTCGTACTGTGAAACGAATCAGAATTGGACATATTACAACATTTAGAACAGCTAAATATAATAATTCAGATAAGTCCGCTTATTGGACAAAATATACAGGGTGTTCCAAAAAGTACAGTCAAATGGAAGTCCAGAGATAGAGCCCCCCTAGGGGTCCTCTACGCCTAGACTTCCCTTGATTATACTTTTTGGGACAGCCTGTATGAAAACATTTTTTTTTTATTATTGAACACAATATAATATATGTATTACTAAATTAATTTTAATTTCAGATTTATTATTTTATAAGCTAATTGAAAGTTTTTATTTCCAGATTATATTTGTAGTTGGAATTTTAGCTGGAATATCTCTTTGCATCGCTGGAAGTGTTTTAAGAAAAAGTAATCGTGGTGGAGATTTAGGAGTTTTAGTTTATATAGGTGAAATACATTTTTTTTATTAAAATTTTATTATTTTGCAGCTAAATTGTGTATTATGGGAAATTATTTAGAATAGAGATGGTGCATATATATGCACTATCAAATTTCATAAATATCTTGGATTGGATTAATCCATTATTCTTTTCACTCATTTCCGTTTCTATTATGCATAATTTTGTATTTTTTCATATCATTGCCAATATATTTTGGTACAAATTGCACATAACACAATTGTATATAAATATTACATAATTAACAAAAACATTAACTGGAGCACAAGCACTCGTGTATAAAGAAGATAATTCATATAACAAAGGTAGTGATTAATAATTATTTGTGGTCAGTAACTAGTCTTAAATCTGTCAATTCTTCATCTTCTGTTGCAATAAATCTTACATGCCATTTTACTTTTGACAAATGACCCTTCCAAATGTTGGTAAACCAAACGGCTTACCAACCGCCGTGACACAGTTGATAAGCCGTTTGGTTTCTGTGCGGGCGTCCTGGGTTCGATTCCCAGCGGAGGAGAAATTTATTTAAATTTATTTCTCATGCAAATATTGCTTCTCTGAGCTGGAAACACTTGTTAGTTGAAAGAAATTGCCATACGGCAATAAACTCGCCACTTGCGCAGGGTGCAAGGACGTGTTCATTATTATTATTAAATGTAATTATATAATTGCAGGTTGCTTAGCTTCAATGGTATGTACCCTACTTTTGGGTGTACAGTGTTGTGTGCGACGCAGCAACAAACAACGAGGAAAACAGCTCAGGATGCGTTCTGCGCCACCAGACTGCATACAGCTGGACACTATACCAGTCAGTGGATTTTTTATTTTATCTTTCTTATGAGCTTCTTAACCGTGTCAAAAGAATGAATGCCTTCGGAGAGGCATTTTGCATTCTGATATTCCGAATAACAGAGCATTTAGATTGAGTCAACAAGTAACTAACTACCTATATTATAGTTGTAATGTACTCGGTTGTTTGATGTGCAATAAAAAAGTCCCTTATGTAGGTATGCAGAATTCAAAGTATTATTTTTTTAACATAGAAAAATAATGCCAAAAACTTGCCTTATTAAAGATTTTTATGATTATTTGATTTGATTAATAATTGACAGATGGGAGGGAGGTTTGTTTGATTGTCAATGTGTTGTTGTATTAAATAATGATTATATTGTTTTTGTCTTTTTAGAATTTAACAATAGATGATCACGGAGTATCGATGCAACAGTCCAACCAACCTCCGGTTGCCAGACAAATGCAGCCTCTTATATTTCCGACTACCACATCTGTAACTTCAACATTCCCTAGAGATTATTATAGGTAGGTACATACCAACATTATTATTGTCGTCAATTCACTGTACCCATGCCATGTCAGCTTTGCATGGCAAATAATTCCCCTTCGTAAAATATCAAATGAACACCAATATAATATTCTTAAATAACAAATTATTAAGTTTGTGGTATATTATAATAATATTTTTACTATACTTTTAAGCCCTCTCGTTTAGCAATTAAGACACGGCAGTGCAAAAATAACAGTCAACGAATTTACCCAAAGGATGTGGTCTGGATATCAACAAAACAGATGTGAGGATGACTAAGCAATTTTGAAACAACGAAGATTTAAATAAAACGATACAATGAACTCTGGTAGTTCATGGAGCCTCTCATATAAAATAGTTACTTTTGAAATTATAAATATTCAATGAAATTATATTACTGTGAATTATTATTGGCAGTTCTGAATGTACATCGTGGTATACTTAATGGCATCGAATCTGCGACTAGTAAAATACAACTAGTCCAATCTGGGTATTACAGTAACTAAAGACCTCAAATGGGACTAGCATATCCCTGCTATTGTGAAGCGAGCTAACAGTATGTCCGGCCGCTATTAGAATATGGTTTCCAAATTTGGTCACCATATTTTGAGAAAGACATTACACTGCTGGAGAGAGTACAGCGAAGATTCACCAAAATGGGAGCGGGGCTTAAAGATTTGACAAATGAGGAGCGGCTCAAAGCCATGGGATTGACATTCAGCGTTAAACAATAATTACGACTGTCCTGAACTGCCCCATATATATACTCACAATCAAAATAAACACATCCTGAGTAACAGAGTGGTGGATGCTTGGAACAGGCTGCCCCTCAATCTGGTTGTTGCTGAGAGTGTCAACTCTTTTAAGAACAGACTAGACGGATCGCAGTGACTTTGTGGGCTCATTCAAGCATATCAGCGTTGTGTTCCATGCTTGGCGTGCCAATAATAATAATAAATGATGTGCTATTTCTTAAGAACATCTTTATTTTTCATAATAGAAATATTGTTGACTATTTCACTATTTATTTCAGGTCAAGCCATAGATATAATATGCAGGCGAGTCCTACAGACGAGCTGAATGGTGTACCTTGGTGGAGGAGGCAATGATCCACACCCGACCAACTGACTGATAGTTTGTAATCAATACTCAATATTATATTTTTATATTATAACTGCATACCTGCTAATATAGTGTACTCAAATTATACTTGTCATATCACATTATTGCTAGATTATTTTATGTAACACAAGATTTATTATTCAATAGCTGTTCTTATTTAGTCGGGTACAAATGTGTTTTTTTTGCACCAAATATTTTTCTCACTATCTATATTTAAATTTATGCCGGTACATTAGTATAATTAACTGTATTGCTTATTATGAAATATCAATTTCGTGGAAATATAATGAGTGTTTCCTTCATGAAATTATATCACAATATTTTTGGTCTTAACGCTTTTGTAGTGACATCTCCAAACTAAAGATTTCACATGATAGGTAATTAATCAGACTACTTATGGCCAAATTCAATAAAACAATCACATACTTTATAAAATAAGGTAAAAAAATATATTTTTTGTAATTATTAATAGTAGGTACATTTTATTTTCATATCATTGGGAATATAATTGATTGTCAAATAAATATTAAAGAAAAGTCACTATCTCAAATCAAAATAATGTGAACTCATTCATTCATGTCTAAAAATATTAATTAGATATTCAAAATTCTTCTACATTCAAGGGTTTCAAGATTATGATAATTGATAGTTATACTGTAGTTATCGAAGCGCAAATTGAGTGTGAAATTTAAAAATTTTAAAAACTTTCGTTGGACTCTTTCGATTCTTGAAATATGTATATTGTAATTAGGGGACCATATTTGAGTACAAAATTCAACGTGTGGACGAATTTATGTTGTATATGTAATGTGCGGAATGTTTTGACATCTTTGAATTGTTTAGAAACACATGTTATAAAGCCTAACATTTTATTTGCTTTTGTTGTTATGTGATTGATGTGTTGGATCTAATTTAGTTTAGAGTCCAATATCACACCTAGGTCTCGAATATGATTATCCTCTGTTATACTTGAGCCATCAAAAGTGTATGTGTTAATTATTTTTATAGTTTTGCGAGTGAAAGTTATCATGTTGCATTTATTTATATTTAGCTTAAGTTTGTTTTGGATACAATACTCGAATAACCTATTTAGGTCATCTTGAAGTTTGTCGCAGTCATTTAAAGAATTGATCGCTAAGTATATTTTCATATCGTCAGCAAATGCAAGATATAGTGAGTGTATGAAACATTTATGGATATAAGTATAGATATTAGATAAGAGAGGACCTAGGTGAGATCCTTGAGGTACCCCTGAAGGACTAAAGCAATTAGATTTGAATCCTTCGACCAATACTGACTGTAATCTATTCCGAACGTACGATATAAACCACCTGAGCAGGTCTCCATGAATACCTAGGTGCTGTAATTTTGCAGTTAGAATATTATGGTTAACTTTATCAAATGCCTTTGCATAATCGGTATACATTACATCAACTTGGTGCCTTTTATCCATATTATTGAGATATATTCGGTGAAGTTTACCAAGTTTGATAGAAATGAGCGACGACGCAAGAATCCGTGTTGGTAACTCTGAATGTTTTGTTTGATTGGTGTGTTGATTTCATCGTAAACAATAAGTTCGAAGATTTTACTAAAAACTGGAAAAATGGAAATCGGACGATAATTTTGAATATCGTTCTTCGAACCAGATTTATACACAGGTATAATCAGAGCTTCTTTGAATTTTTTTGGAAATTTATACGCTGAGTGGATAAGATACGGTGTTGACTATGTAGAATTCCATACTAATAGGTATTTTAAAATCAAGTGGATATGTAATTTATTTTAAAATACTCCAATACCAAATATATGAAAAAACATCAATCAGAAAACATCATTAGAATCAGAATTAAAATCTAGTTCCGAATATGAGGAAGTGTCGTCCAAAACATTTATTATAAACTGCTCCAACATATCATCTTATCCTTGGTCTGCAATCACGTCTCGTTTCATATATTCATTTTCTATTTTAATTACGTGTTCTACACATTTTTTCCACCGTTTGGCAGTATATTCTGAAAATATATTTTTTAACACTGCTGTTTACTGCGTCAAATTGGTATTTAAATCCATTGCAGCTAATTTTTTTTTTCTATCTCCACGTTATGATAGGATGTATTATCCAGTACAACAGTTGATCTAGGTGGTAAATTTGGAATCAACATTTCCTCTGTCCATTTTCGAAAATTTTGAAAATTCATATCATCGTAGGACATCGACTTACGCGATGTCCTACGTAGGCTATTCAAGCGAACGCGATTGCGAAGCGATGCGATTACACATGAATTCAATGCGGTGCGACGCGGCAGCTCTGTCCTACGTGTGCGCAAATCATTCCCTCTGCCCCCAGCTACTGTCATGGATGTACGTATATAAAAGTACGTATAATTGTGTACTTAGAGAGGCATATTTATGGGGAATAACACAATTTGTATGAAGAATTACGTGATCTTGAATTAATAAATGAGACTGAGTTTACATCTTTCCGGGAAACATATCAAAATTTACCATTTGTGCAAGCGAGAGAAAACTTTTTTACTATTTGTAAAATAGCAATAATAAATAAATGTGTTTACTTGTAGCATAATATAAGCGACCTCCACGTTGCTCTTTTGGCTTTTCTCAGCTCTTTGTTGTAACTGGTTAGGGCTTCCCTGTATGAATCCCAATTACCCGTTTTTCGAGCTGCGTTGAACTCTTTCCTAGCGTTTGTTCTTAGTTTTGAGAGTTCTTTCGTCCACCAAGGCACACACTTTGTTAAATGTATGGGCTTGACAAGACAGTTGTTATGATAAGAGACTAGTATTGCCTGTTAAACCTTGTCAACAGTGTTCTCTATATCTAATGTTGTATGGATTTTTATTTCCATACCCTCTAATTGTTCCCTTAGGTCCCTATTGTATCCCTCCCAATTCGTCCTCTTTGGAGATCTATAGGTATTCAGTGGTTCAATTTTTGATTTAAGATTAAAGCATATGTATCTGTGATCTGAAAAAGATATCTCACTAGATACATGCCAGTTATTAAATAGGTCCCATATATTATCGGATCCTAACGTTGTCAATAACCTGCTCTCTATTAGATATAATAAAAGTGGGTTTATTACCTGTGTTTAGAATACAAAATGTAATGGAATCCAACCTAACTAAACTAAATAATGTCCTAAACTATTTTTCTGTGGATCCATAAACCTCCTAAACTAGCTAGCTAAACTACCTATTAAAAATCTAACGTCTATTTCCTAGTACTATAGCTAATTTCCCTAACTAGTTTATTCTCTACCTGCAAGGTAAATCTAGAATTTGTTACATCTATTTGATTATTCATTATTGAACGATTCTATCATGAAAGGACATCGTATTCTTCTACCTTATTTCGCTCATTTTATATGTTTTCAACGGATTTTGGCCAATGATCGTCTAGTGATTATTATTATTATTCACGTTAAAAAGGACCCTCTACGTTTTGTTTTATTTACGAGTTATTAACAGACGAATATTTATAATAAAATTTATATATATTATATTAATAATTAATAAATTAATAGACTCCACGACCGTTGAAAGATAGTTAATCTTTACATACAAAGTTATAACTACAGAATTATTAAATTCGTATAATGTAATGATATAACTTCAATTCACAACCTAAATTATGTAACTTAATTGTTACTCAATTTGATCGACATATATATTAATATACCTACAGCCTTAATAAATTTTACTTTATAATAAAATGAATCCTTAACAAATCCATTTTCTTATTCTTCTATATATAGAATACATTGTATTCATATATCTACAGAATTAATAGGATGACGTAAAATTATCATAAAACAAGTTCACATAATTCTCAAAAAAAACATAAATAAAATTCAATAGAAAACACGATATATGCTTTCAAACTCTTTTCACACTCATGGAGGTTAGTAGTATTTCAAGACACATAGGTGGATACTTTGATTACCATTAGCAAGTTCTAAGTGAAATTTTAAGGTTCCAACAAAATGGACTAATAAAGTATTGTGTTTTCACTCGACTTTCATACATCATCTGACATTTTAAGGTTAGGGAAATTCAGATTTTCTTGTAAATTGTATAAATTTTCGTGCTCATGCAATTGGCAGGCCCCAGTACAAAACGCCTGACCACGTCTCAATCATCCGACATTTTTCTACTATTGAGTCCGAGTGCACTAATCTACGATTAATAAACTACCTGTAAAACATGCAGTACTGTATATTAAAATCAATAAATCTAGATATGATAATATCTAAGGCATCCTCTGGGACCTCATAGTCTGGCGAGAGTCTCTAACCATCAACCACATAAAAGATATAAGCGACAAATGGACCTGTAGACCAATCAGGTTTTTAGGTAATTAGGACAAAGGTATTACCGATTTTAGTATTATATTTGATTAGTGAAATATTTTACCGCGATCGTCGATAAATAAAATACTGGTATTAAGGACAGGAAATAATACTTATTAATTTTTCCACGAGATAGGATAACTTATCAATTTAACATGCATTTATAGGAAAGGAATTATTGAGTTTTGTTAGTATTATAATGCTATTAGTAATTTAAATAAAGAAATAATTTATGAGTTACTAAATTCTACAAGCAAGCAACTTATATAGGATTAAGATGGAACACAAGTTTACTCCATTTCACTCTGTCAGTTATAAAACACAATACTTCAAATATAAAGGTAATAAAATATAGAGATTTTTCTAATTGGTTATAATGTTTAAGATAAGATTATGTTCATTCAGGTTGTACGTGAAGGAAAATTCAAAATAGTTAAAAATGATTACATTTTCTAATTTATATTCAATTTTTCATGTATTCTCATCTTGTTACCACAAAAGAAAAATGATAACAAATTGTTATTGAAAATAAGAAAAAAAAAACTTATCGAATCCTGCGAAGCTCAGGTGGGATTGCGCCTTCCAAAATATCGCTATTTTGTTTAAATATTTATCGACCGAAATTTTGTAATTTTAAGATAAAGAAAAATGAATATATAAAATAAATATGATTTAGAGTCCAATGATGATCATCCCCGTTCCACAAATAAACAATGATTATTAAAAGATAATTAATTTAATTTATTTTAAACGATCTAATTATAAATGAATACTGTATTACTGGTTTAAAGCAAAGACAAAGAAACATTTAATGAATCGAAAGGAGCTCCGCACGTACTCCTGTTATTCACCAAGATCAACCAGTAACTGTCCCCACCCACCCACTAATCAACATACTTAAAGCCAATTTTCTCTCCCTTCCTTTCCAGATATCCCAAGACAATTCCCATATGTATCTTGAACTTGCGTCAACATACCTAACGAATAGTTCAAAGCTCCCAACAATGACACCATAATATATTCCATATTAGTTTAGAAAGTAGATATTATAATATTCTTCACCAACTTCAACAAAGAACTCCCATAAAGTGTACAATTCCAATTCAATATTATAAAATACATGTATTTATCATACTTTAATAATAATATTATATATACACATATGTGCATATTAAAATTATAAAATCATCACATTCCTCCCCTTGGAAGGTGATTTTCAAATCAAATAACTACCCCATTGTATTTTATAATCGTCTTATATAATAAAATAGAAATTTTAATCAGAAAAATGATGAAGAAGACGACTCGAATACCGCAAACAATAATGGATTATATACACCAAATAAGAAAACAAATAATAAATCGAATCAAATAGAGTCATCACACAATGTTTGTGGAAAACAGGAATTCCATTAAGCTATCTCCTCTTGAGTTGCTATTACTGCTCCCCCATATGGTGTGGTGTGCATTAGCGTCACATCCGACTAACAGTTGGATGTGCTTCGAAGAGGCATAGGTGATGATGTCCCTCAACTCTTTTGTTGGTGGTGGTTCATCAGAGTCATAAGGCAGATATGTTGAGGCAATTATGAGGTCCTCAGCTGTCTGTCCTTTTCGATATTTAATCTTGATGGCTGTTTTGGTCACTAGAACATAGGTGTGTTAATAATATTGTACTCCCAATGTTCCTGGTATAAACGCAGGTTCTGGGTTTGCTAGAATTATTTAGGTAATATATTGAACCTCCTGCTCCCCTTAGTCCACTTACCTTGCTCTTGTGTAACCAAGGTTCCTGTATAAGTGCAATGTCAAATATGCCTTTCGCGAGCTTCTGGCATAAGGATGCAGTCGCCGCCTTTCTGTGGTGCGGGTTTATTTGTACAAATTTTATCTGTTCATGGTTCTGCGTCGCTTTCTCCGCAGAGTCATCATTCATCCCAGACCTACCTTCAGTTACATCCATGACGCAAGCTGTGTTTTGTTGTGGTTATTGGGTTCCAATATCTGTGCTTGGTTTTGGTACCCCACTTCCACCATTATTTGTCGACGCTTTGCTATCGACCCCTATTTTTTGTACTGCCAGAGCGGCAGTCACTGCATCAACCTCCATCTCGACCGTCGGATCTCCTGACGCAGGCGTCATGGACTCGGGACAGTTCCGACGTAGTGGTCGCTGCCGCAGTCACACCCGCGCCTGCAGTCACTTCTACAGCTGAGCCCACAGGTGTGGTCAAAGCTGCTTCCGTGTCCGCAGTCACAGTTGGTCTCACGGCTGCGGCCGGTGTACCGGTTGATTCAGTTCCCGCCTCCCCAGCATTCTCTAATGAGACTGCCCTCTCCGTATTCTCCGAAGGTGAATCCGCTCCTGATAGGACCTTTAAGGTCGCTCTATCAAGAGCAGTCCTAACTATGTAGTCCTTTTTTTTTCAGAGACTCCGCAGAGGTCCGGTCAACATAGATTATGAGCCTTGAAGTAGGTTTGCTTCCAGACTCTTTTATGACATCAACCACCTTCCACAGGTTGGTGTTTATGCCATTCAGGCGACCAATTCTGAGGAGGAAGGTCCTGACATCATCGCAGCGGTCTTCTGTTCTTAGAGCCATTTTTACTGGCTTGGGCAGGTTCTTGGCTTCGATTACTCTCATACCAACCCCTTGGCGCAGCTCTTTGATATTTAATAGCCGTTCAAGCCATTCCTTGGAGGCAATTAAAAATTATTACACCGCCCACATGGTTCGTACACTTGAACGTGGGGGAGAATCCGCCATCAGGCGTCGCATCCACGACACGATCCCGTACTGTGGCATAATCTTCTTCCGTCATTAGGTCGTCGGGGTACGACTCCCTAATGACAGCGCATTCAATGGAGGATACTGATTGGGCGTAGGACGTACCTGGGCCCATGTTTGTCCTCTTCTTTTGCTGATTTGGAGAGGGGGTTTCGGTTTCGGCCCTTGGCCTCTTAGAGGCTTTTGGTCCTTCCCCTTTACCCTCTTCTACCTTATTTTCTGGTAGTCCCCGTGGTCCGGTCTTCCCAGACGTTGGTACACTATCAGACTTATTTTGTAGCCTACGCTTTCGCTTGGCACATTCACTCAGCCTTCTCTTAATAAGGCCTTGTGCTGGGATACTGGTGGACGGTCCCGCCTGTTCCCGGGTCAAGCTAGAAGATCCAGTCGACCCGGAAGCAGATGGCCCCGCACCAGTGCGATTTTTGAGGTCCTTAGAGTCCCTCTTGGTTTTTTTAAATAAGATTATTTTAATTGGTTCCATATTAGTTCCCACGAGTAATGGGGAAATATTCAGTCACCACCCGCAGAGCCCCATGCGGGTGGAAGGCTAAGTACAACAGGGTTTCGCCCGGTGCCCTGAAGAGATCGTTAGCGGTACCGGAACTAAAGAAAAACTACCCCGGTACCATTCAGCCCTCGGCACGATACTTTCCACCTTAGCTTTGGTAGACCAGTGCCTCATTGGCCCAACCGATGCCTGCCCCTAGGACACACATCGGTTGGTTGTCCGCCTTTCACGACGTGGACGTGAGGTTGGGTTTTCGAAAGGCAGGTCAGTTAACTATCACCCACATTTAAATATTTCGTAAAAAAATTGCTAAAAACATATGAACTAAACTCGTGCCAGTGTTTAGGATTAGAATTGTATGATATTTTGTAATGAATAAAATAAAAAACCAAAATTCTTCCAGAACAAATGATAATTGATTGTGAAGGAGTAGAGATAAAATTAACAAATTTAAATGAAAGAAAACAATCAATAAAAATATTTAATACACCTAAAAATTAAACAAATACCATTTTAATAACCATTTTAATCAATAAAATAAAAAAACTTCTATAAGAAGTTGAATGATTAAATGGTGGAAGCAATGGTTACAATCAGTTTTAAAGTAGGTATTTATGGTGAATATCGAATTTAAAAAGACTTGGACCGTACACATTGGGTTCAGAAAGGCGTCCTACAACATTACGTGGAGAAAATGCATATACACCCTCTATTTGAGGGCAACCATACACAAAACCAGAAAATTGACTGGATTCTTTTGGCCGTAAAAATGACACTTCCAATTTACCATCTTCTTTTTTTGATGGACATTTGACTTCCGCAATCCAAAACCGTTTCTTGTCTCCACCTTCAATGTCTAATGCCACTAACACCCAATCGTTTTTTTTTTTAATAATTCAGACAAGGAAAATGGTTTTAAATACGGGAACGAGCGACCAAATTTTCGTATAAGACAGGTCAATTCCATTATATTTTCGATCGACATAAGTGGCAGTTCTGGAACTTATTCTTTTTTAGTAATCCCAACTTTGGTCTTTTTTAATGCCTTGTCTTTTTTTGCATTATTTATTTTTTCTCTTTTCCTTTCGTATCATTTTATCCAATACTATTTTATTTTTCTCATCTTCCTTTTTTAAATAATAATTTCTCCAAGCTAAACATGATATGGCACTCCGTGCCTTTTCATTACGGATTTTATTACTTTTTGCTATGGATTTTGGATAAAATAGATGATCCTTAAATGGTGAAATCTGTTGCGGTACGTTAGAAGGTGCTGATGTTGCAGGTTGAATATTGTTTTCCAACGAATCTTCCAATAAAGTTGGGAAACTCAATGTTCTTGGTTGGGAGAGATCTGAAGAAATCATTGTCTCCATTGGGAGATTATTTTGCTCGACGATATGCACAGTTGAGGATGTCGTCTTAAATTGTGTGTACCATTTTTGCCCAGGTCTTCCGTCTTTGAATTGAGTCACTCTAATTGAAGATTTTCGTTGAACGGAAGTTTTGTTTAATATAAGAAGAGTCAGTTTGGACTTGCTGTGTAATACCACAACAATCCTTTGTTAAAATATTTTGCGTTTATATATCGCATTTAAAACAAACTGGATATTTAATATTTTTGCACTTATTAAAATGATGACCAACTTTCTTACATTTTTTATAAACAAGCTGCGGCTTATCTTTAACCACAGCTAACGGAAATTGTGATTTTGACTTGACACCCATTACACACCCAAAAATTTTTTAGCAAAAAATATCTGGCTTACTTGAATTTAATCATAAAACCCTTCTTGCTGGTCCACGTTTTCTTATAACTATAACTTCACTCGATTCAATACCTGAACATTCTTCTCTCTGTTTAAATTGTCCCGTTGCGGGATCTCTGTATATAATTTTTGTGCAGTGGCTTGGTCCGTTGGACAACCTGGTCGAAAGAATCGTTTCAGCGCGAATGAATGCTGTTTTCTGCCGACGGCTGCTCGATCGTCGATCGTGTCTGCACATGCATGATGAAGCTGCGCGGGGATGTGCGCAGTGACGCTCTGTAGTCCTTTGAGAGGAAAATAAAATAATTTCATGCACACCATGACGACCGTCATATCTCAGGTTCAAGTCCTTTAAACCCATCACCTTAAGATCTTTTCTAACACAACAAGAATTACTACCTGTACCTGGTTGCAAAGATTGTCTTTCATTATGATCTGGTTTTCGAGAATTTATTGCATTAGAATCATGAATATATATTTCGTCGATTAGTGGATCGGTGTATGCATGGGGTAATATGATAGACTCAACACTTTTTTGAACACTCCCTCTTTTATTCAGAGACCATGTTCTGAAGGGACCATCGCTCAGATCTAATTTAAATGGAATAGTCCCCACAACATTCTCTTTGGTTATGTGAATCCAAAATATTTTCTGCCAATTAAGCTACATTTGTCAATGTCAACTGTCTTTTATTGAAAAATTGTACCCAATAGCTTTGAAAAACTCTAAAAATCGGACTGTTGCATTGTTACAGTTTTAAATTTTCGATTAGATAGCTGTACAAATGTAACCCAGTCTTGCGGCACAGCTATGGTATTCCCAATATTTTACTTCCTGAATCTCTCGATTAGGGCGTGGTCTGAGTCACACTCGAGGTGAGTGTGGCCAGGAACTAAAAACTTGTGATTTATTTCCTTAAGCCCAGGTTTCATATGAATAGTATATGAAAACATTATCGGTATAATTGTATTCTTGTTCTGACCAGGACATGTGTCAGAATAGAAAATTAAATTTTCTGTTTCATCTGGCAACCCCATAATGAATTTAACAGGCACGATGCCACTTCGTTTGCTCCTCTGTTTGCAATACCTTCGTGCCATATACAACAATATGTCTCACGATTATTGCAGTTGCGGACTGTCAGATTAAAGGTCCACAATTTCCTTTTGTAAAAGGAAACACTAGTATTTATACTAGGTGTTTCCAAACACTTTAAAGGAAAGGCCGATAATTCCACGCGCCGACATCGCAGCCCATACGGTCACTTTAGGCGAATGGAGGGGTTTCACTCCAGTAGCTGCAATTCTGCTTATTTGTGTGTCCATTAAGATGAAAATTAGCTTCATCCGAAAACAAGATGTTGGCAAACGTTGAAAATTGCCTGATTTACGAAGTCAAGCCTCTGACTGGCATCTTGGGGCTTTAATTTTTGCACCAATTGAATTTTGTAGGGGTGCAGCTTTAGGTTTTTGTGCAAAATGCGGTGTAATGATGATCTATGACTTGCGCACTTCCAAATTCAAAGGTTCGGGAACAGACTGATTAACACTCCACGTTTTCTACCGTTCTTTATGACCTTGGTCGCCCGGATTTTGGTTTTTCCAGCGTTGTACCAGACTCTTCAAACTTTTCGATCCATTTTCGAATAAGAGGAATGCTTGGTGCATAATTTAAGTGGAGAAAACCTCGAATATTGCAGAATCTTCTACGCGCTACAGTCGCCGAATCACCGTTTTTGTAAAACTCTCGCATGCACAACGCGCGGTCTGTTTTTTTTTTTTTTTGCGGGTGGCAGTTCTCAGGAGAACACACTTAGGCCGGTTGGCCCTTTGTGATACCACAAGTAGGAGATTTGGGCTGTCCTCCCCCTCACTCATCCGCCCTGAACCAGCCTGATTGGCTAATAAATGTCATGTCTCCTATATCGGCAGACGCTATGTCCATCAGATCATTATAGAAGAAACTTCCCAAGGACTTTCTTCTATTTCTAGAGAGAGCAGGACAGCGACAGAGGAAATGGACCACAGTCTCTTCCTCTTCTTCGTCCTGGCATGCTCTGCAGTAATCGTATGCCTCCAGCCGTAGCCTTCTGGCATGCTTACCTATGAGCCAGTGTCCTGTTAGTACCGATACGATTCTGGTTAGTAAATCCCTTCTGAACGTGAGTAGTTCTCTGGTTCTTCTGAGGTCATATTTTGGCCATGTTTGCCTGGCAATGGAGCATGTGCTTTCCTCCAACCATCTCTGATTAGCACAGGCTGTCGTCGTCTCACTTACCCGAAGTTTACATGTTGCCATGGGGACTCCAGGTCTATGTTTGATTGTATCTGGAGATAGCAGGGTACCTGCTCTGGTGAGTTCATCTGCCCTGCAATTCCCTGCTATATTGCTGTGACCCGGCACCCACATGATATGTAGATTGAACCGCCCCGCTGTATCGTTTAAGATTCTGCGACAGTTCAAGGCCACTCTAGAAGTTGTACTTACGCCCTTTAAGGCTCTAATAGCCGCTTGGCTGTCTGTGAGAATACGGACATCGCTGTTTGACACTGCGTTGCCTTGTATCCATTCTGCGGCTACCTGAATTGCCAAGATTTCTGCTTGGAAAACACTACAGTGATCCGGCAACCTGAAAGAAATATTAATATTAAGTTGCTCTGAAAATACTCCTCCGCCCACCTTACCTTCCAGTTTTGACCCATCAGTGTAAACCACCTGGGCTTCACCATGACGGATCAGACTCTCCTTCCACATCTCCCTCAAGGGGATTTGGGTGGAGAATCTGTTCTCAAAGAATGGTTTGGGAATGACGTAGTCGATACCTTCCGATGGTTTTTTAAACTCCTGAAGAATTACGGAGTGCCCTATGTGTGTCTCCTTCCAGGGGTTAACACAATTCATTCTTATTGCAGCATTCGCTGCCATTTGCTTTCCTAGGAGGTCAAGCGGCATCAGATGCAGGATGGTGTCAAGGGCTTTTGATGGTGTAGTTCTCAGACAGCCAGTGGTTGTCACTTCTGCTAGTCTTTGAACTTTTGCCAGCTCTTTTAGGTGTACTCCCTTTTTCAGGGAATGCCACCATACCACCACTCCATACATCATGATTGGCCTTATGACCGCCTTGTACATCCAGTGTGTCATCTTGGGGTGTAGTCCCCAACGTTTACCCACGATTTTCCTACAGGTGTACAATGCATTTGTGGCTTTACATACTCTTTCCCGCATATTGGACCTCCAGCTCAGTTTTCTATCCAGGATCAGTCCCAGATATTTGGCTTGAGCTGAGATCCCTAGCGTCACCCCTTCTAGGGTTGGCAGCTCAAAGGTCGGGATTACCCGTTTATTTGTAAAAAGGACAAGCTCTGTTTTCTTTGGGTTTACTCCCAACCCATTATTATTACACCACTGAGCTATCCTGTCTAGTGCTCTTTGTAAGATTGATGAGAGGATATTGGGGATCTTTCCGGACACCGCTACGGCATATGCTATAACCCCAACTCCAATATCGTCTAACTCTGCCAATAGGTCATTTAAGGCTAGGTTCCATAAAAGAGGTGATAGAACGCCCCCTTGGGGTGTTCCCTTCACCGGATATCTTTTGATCCTTGAGCCTCCTAATTCTGAGTTTATGACTCTGTTTCTTAACATATTGTTGATAAATTCTGTGAGCGATATCTCGATCCCTAATTTCCTCAGGGATTGAGTCATCGCTTCATATTTGATGTTATTAAATGCTCCTTCTATGTCCAGAAAGGAGACCAGTGTGTATTCTTTGTACTTCGTCGATTTCTCGATTCTGTGTATCAGGGTATGCAATGCTGTTTCTACAGATTTCCCCTTGCTGTATGCGTGTTGAGACTGACACACACCCACTGGCCACGGCAAATGGGGAGCAATCGTCGTTATCAGTAAAAGACAGATATATATATATATTAATAATTTATTTATGAAACAAAGTCGCTTATCATTATCCATTCGAACATAGCCTTGTCGCATAAATGACACCATATGTTGTAATCTACTATCGTATGCCAATTGGTATACGTGAAGAATTGATCATAAGCCCTCACTTCGATATCCAAATCTGCTTCGTCTTCGATCACCAACTTAATGCATTCGTCGCAGAATCTTTCTCCCGATATGGCGTTAGGTGCGTGGTTAAATTTAACTTTTACTTTGTTGTAATCTCCCACGCATATTGGCACTTCGTCGTTTTCCCACACGTATAACTTCATCGCTCCTTTCCAATCGAATCTGAAGGATTCTTCTTCGGGTTGTATATATTTCATCGGAAGCAAATAAAAGAAACATATTATAATGTATATATATTTATTGTTATTTTAAAGATACATGTCATACATATTTATTCCACAATGCTTCCCATACAAAAGCGTTCAAATCGTGTTTCTCTACTTCTAAGTTAAAATTAAATTGGATTGTCCTGTTGTCGATTGCTTCTTTCGCCTGCGGGACGTCTACGTACATTTCGATAGGATAGTTCGACGCGGTGAACAGTACGCAATTGACGATCTCTTGTCTGCATCTGTGTTTTACGTCCGTGTCCATGGGCGTTCCCGCTGCAAGTAGTTTCCACTGTTCGAATTGGTTTTGTGTCATCTTGCATTCGTCCATCAGGAGCGCGTTGCAGTTCAGCGCCGGTTGAAAATTAAATGTGCTGTTCGAGTTCAGTCCTGTCAGTTTGGCGTAGTTGTAGTGGCATTTCACCAGCGATTCCATCACCGTCATCTTTCCCGTGTTGCTCGGTCCGTAGAAGAACAGGTTGTTTTTTTTTCCTCTCTTTCGGTGGAAGTGACTCCACGTTTCCGTTGCGAATTCTTCCGGGTCGATGTTGTTCCCCTCCAATATGTGATGCAAGTACTTCAATCCCGCCTCTATTGTTTCCACGGAGCTGGCCTCTTTATCGACGCTGAGGTCGTAGTTTTTTGCTCTTTCGAATCTTTGTTTTTCAGTTTGCTGAAATACCAGAATTCTGGCAATGGAGGTGGCTGTTCTGAGTCTTTGGTCGCATCGGTGTTCAAACAGGAACAGTATCCCCTGAGGAGTTTTTGATAGTAATTTGTAAGCGCCGTTTTCTTTTTTTTTTTTTTTTGAGTGGCAGCTCTCCAAGGAGAACACACTTAGGCCGGTTGGCCCTTTGTGATAC
The DNA here is from genome assembly GCA_963576475.1 of Molanna angustata. Taxonomy (NCBI): domain Eukaryota; kingdom Metazoa; phylum Arthropoda; class Insecta; order Trichoptera; family Molannidae; genus Molanna; species Molanna angustata. The sequence continues at coordinate 11,114,563 of OY754965.1, forward strand.
CACAGTGGGGTTGTCCTTCCCCTTCACTAAACCACATTGAACCAGCCTGAGTGGTTAATAAATGTCAGAACGTCGCTAATGTCAGCAGACGCTATGTCCATCAGGTCATCGTAGAAGAAACTTCCCAAGAATTTCCTCCTATTTCTGGAGAGAGCAGGGCATTGACAGAGGAAGTGGACTACCGTCTCTTCTTCCTCTTCATCTTGGCATGCTCTGCAATAATCAAATGCCTCTAAACCAAGCCTTCTGGCATGTTTTCCTATGAGCCAGTGCCCTGTTAATACCGATGTGACTCTGGCTAGTGAGTCCCTTCTGAACGAGAGCATCTCCCTTGTTCTCTTGAGATCATATTTTGGCCATGTTTGTTTGGCAATGGCACACGTGCTTTCTTCAGACCATCTTTGATTGGCACGAGTTATCGTTTTCTCATCGACCCGGAGTTTACATGTTGCCATGGGAACCCCGGGTCGATGATTTATTGTTTCTAAAGGTAACAGGGTACCTGCCCTGGCCAGTTCATCTGCCTTACAGTTACCTGTTATATCATTGTGACCTGGTACCCACATAACAAGTATGTTAAACCGCTCGGCTGCTTTGTTTAATGCTATGCGGCAGTTCAGGGCAACTTTAGAGGTCGTTAATGCGCCTCGCAGAGCCTTGATCGCTGCTTGGCTGTCTGTGAGGATACGGACTTCACTGCCTTGCATTGCGGCCCTTTGTATCCATCCTATTGCTTCTTGAATCGCCAGGATCTCTGCCTGAAAAACACTGCAGTGGTCTGGCAACCTGAATGAAATATTGATATTTGGTTGCTCCGAAAATACCCCTCCACCCACCCTTCCGTCCAGTTTCGACCCATCTGTGTATATCACCATCTGGGCCTCACCATGGTGAATTGCGTTCTCCTTCCACATCTCCCTCGAGGGGATTTGGGTGGAGAACCCATTCTCGAAGAAGGGTTTGGGAATGGTGTGGTCAATACCTTCGGATGGTTGTTTGTACTCCTGAAGAATCATGGAGTGCCCAATATGAGTCCCCTTCCAAGGGTTAACATTATTCATTCTTAGGGCAGCGTTTGCCGCCATTTGTTTCCCAAGGAGGTCAAGCGGAATCAGGTGCAGGATGGTGTCAAGAGCTTTAGTTGGTGTAGTTCTTAGACAGCCAGTGATTGTCACTTCAGCTAGTCTTTGAACTTTTGCCAGCTCCTTAAGGTGTGCCCCTTTTTTCAAGGAATGCCACCATACCACCACCCCATACATCATGATTGGCCTTATGACCGCCTTGTACATCCAGTGGGTTATCTTCGGGTGCACTCCCCAGCTTTTTCCCACGATCTTTTTGCAGGTGTACAGCGCATTTGTAGCTTTCCGTACTCTCTCCTGCATATTGGGCTTCCAGTTCAGCTTCCTATCCAGAATTAGTCCCAGATATTTAGCTTGGGCTGAGATCTCTAGTGTCACTCCCTCCAGGGTTGGCAACGTGAAGGTCGGGATTACCCGTTTATTTGTGAATAGGACTAACTCCGTTTTCCTTGGGTTGACTCCCAACCCACTGCTGTTACACCATCGAGTTATCCTACCTAATGCTCTCTGTAAAAGAGATGTGAGTATGTTGGGAATCTTCCCCGACACTGCTATGGCGAGGTCGTCCGCATACGCGATTACCGTAACGCCAATGTTGTCCAATTCCATCAACAGTTCGTTTAAGGCTAAATTCCATAGAAGAGGTGATAGAACACCCCCTTGGGGTGTACCCTTCACTGGGTATCTTCTTATCTTTGAGCCTCCAAGTTCCGAGTTTATGACCCTATTTCTCAACATATGATCGATAAACTCTGTAAGCGAAGTCTCTATCCCTAGTTTCTCCAAGGACTGAGCTATCTTTTCGTATTTAATATTATTAAAGGCTCCTTCTATATCTAGAAAGGCTACCAATGTATATTCTTTGTACTTCATCGATTTCTCAATTTTCTGTACTAGAGTATGTAGGGCTGTTTCAACAGATTTCCCTTTACTGTATGCATGCTGGGACTCTGACCACATTGAAGGTTCAATTTTACTCCTGATGTGTGTCTCTATGAGTCTCTCTAGCGTTTTCATGACAAACGAGGATAGACTTATTGGTCTGAAATCCTTGGTTGTAGCGTTAGATGTTTTACCTCCTTTGGGTATGAACACCACTTTTACTTCCCTCCATATTTTGGGGGTATAACAGAGTTCTATACATGCCTCAAAGACTGTCTCCAACCAAGGTATGACAATCTCTGAGGCCGCCTGTAGTTCCGCCGGTATGATTCCATCCGGACCTGGCGATTTGTAAGGTTCGAACCCAAATAAAGCCCAAGAAATTGCTTCTTTTCTGAAAAGTCTTTGGGCGCTTCTTTGTTTCCTGGTTTGGTTTGTTGCTCTTGGCAACTCCTGCTTACATCCAGGAAAGTGTGTCTTAGTTAATAGATCTAATGTCTCAGAGCTGCTTGTGGTCCAGCTGCCGTCTTGCCTTTTTATGTACTCGGGCATTACTGGATCCGTTGCTAGGATTTTGCGAATCCTATTTCCCTCAGGGATTGTTTCAATCATAGTGCAGAAAGTTTCCCAGGAGGCGCCGTTTTCTTGAAAAGTCCGTTTGTCAACCAATAAGTTGACAAGTTGAGTATTCTGCACTGCATTTCTACTATGTCGATTTTGTCTATTGAGTGGTCCGCCAGATCGTTCACATAGAGATTCTGCGTTATCGGATCGTAGTTGTATCTCATACCTTTGTACATTCCCAGATTGATCGGGCATATCAGGCATTTCGCCCATTCCTTCGAACCCCAGTGAAGATGCTGGGCTTTGAACGGCAGGTATATCAAATCTCCCTTCCGAATGCTCAAAATCACATTCAGATCCTTGGCCGCTGTCTCTGTCTTCAGCTCCACTCTTATGATACTCGCAGACGCGATAGTCGCGAGTTGCTCTTGCGATAGTGTCCAATACCACCTGACGATTAGTACCGGAATATAGATACTTAATAAGGCAAGTGACACACCTAATGCTTTTACATTGGTAACTGACGTTTCGAATATTTGCTCCAAATTTTGAATTGTGTCCCCACTGTTTACACTTAGACACGTATATGAAGTGCCAGTGTGGTTTGTCACTGTTCCAGTGGTAAGCTGCGACCCTCCAAGGATTCTTATGAACGTTCTTAGCGTTTCCGTGTGTTTGTTTATAGGCTCCGACCTGTTCCAGTTGTATAGCTCCGTCACCATCGTCTCTTCGTATTCTTCCAGCGCTTCCTCCTCCAGTTGTAAATTGTCTTGATACTCCGTCTGTGAATACAGCGTCATATCCGCTTTCTGTTTCGACCACTCTATGAATTCCTCGCTTTTTTGCATATCTTTCAAATCTTTCGATATACCTGATGTCAGAGTGGCCAGCGTGTCATAGTTCTCCAATTTCTGTTTCTTCGATTTCTTCGAAGTCTTCTTGGAATCTTTCCTCATACTCTCTTCGAAGATCTGCGTCGTTATCTCTTGGGCGTCTTGCATCGTAGATTAAATTCAACGGCGGTATCACTGGATAAGCTTGGATTTTAGTAGTGCGCGGTCTATTACATAGCGACTGAATTCCCAAGAGCCAGGCTACCGATTGACATACCCCCCGCGCCCCTCGGATTCGTTGCGTTCAAGCAGTAAGCTAAACAAATATAAACTTTCTTTTGAGACACCTTGTACAACATTAAATCTAGAGGTTATATTGCCATCATCTTCCTCCTGCCCGATTACCAAGTCCCCCCTTCATTGATGTAAGATGATAGATCGGGATCTTCTGTGTTTAAACATAAGTTGTGCAGGACGCAACAAACAAGTATAGTTTATGGAATCAAATCAACCCTATTCATATCTAAATGTTTTAATCTCCTAAACCTCCCGAAGAGAAGAGCATATGCCCTTCCTATCGCGTTTGCGTTTTCGCGTGGACTTGATTGAAATTGCGTCTTGTTGCTACCAATGGTCTATATATGGAGGAATAAACCACCATAAAACAGGATATGCCTTGTCTCCAATTATATATTTTCCGTTTTCAAAAAAATCTGCAGGATTATCCAATACACTCCGATATAAACCGGAGTTTTGGAAAATCCTACGATCGTGAACTGAACTTGGATATTCAGCTGTGCAGTTTGTGAATTTTAGAGATGGTACTGCAACGGCTTGTAATGTGATTGCATGAAAACATTTTCTGTTTATGTATTTTTCTGGATTTTCTTTGGGAGCCTTTATTGAAACATATGTCCCATCAATAGCACCGATCAATCAATCAATCAGTGGCGTTACAACCCACCGTGGGTCCTGGCCTCCTCCAGAAGCTCCCTTCACCCCTCCCTGACCATCGCTTCCTGCCGCCAATTCACAACGCTTATCATCCGCAAGTCCCTCTCTGCTCCATCTAACCATCTCAACTTTGGCCTACCGACGCTTCTTTTGCCCATTGGTCTTGTAGCGATTTTCTTTTTTAGTGGACATGTTTTGTCCATTCTCGCTACGTGACCCAGCCATCGGAGCCGGCATATTTTGATGTACTGGGTGATGTGTACATCTGAGTACAACTGGTACAGTTCGTGGTTGTATCTGATACGCCAGGCTCCATTTTCGCATACGGCTTTTTATTTCATCATGGTGAACTTGCAAAATTGAATCTAAAATGTCACACTAGATTGTACTTGATGTACCTAAAAACAGATGATAATTGTAAGTGCTGTTTCTTTGCCATATCAATCTCAGCCAAAAAATCTATGAGATATTCTTCCACAAGCCAGCAATCTGATGTTCGAATGCGGCGTCTTTTTGATGTTTGTGGAGCATGTTTGGTTACCAAAACCGTTAAAAGTGTCTTTGTTAATTAAATAATCAATAGCGGTAGTATGGAGAGTTTTTGTATCACAGAGTTTATGATTTGAGGTCAGCTTTGAATCTCTCAATGTTGAACTTTCGCCATGCCCTTGATGTGATGTTTTGATATATCGGTGGGGGTTGGCCAAGGTCGATATATGCTTCAATTAAGCGGCGGTTGGATAATTCAATGTCGATGACTTCTGGAGTTGGAATTTTCCCGTGTTCTGCATTGGTAATGATGAAGTCAATAATGCCCCCTGCATCATGAGTGGGTTGGTTAGCGTGTTGTGTCAGCCCAAACGATGCTAGAAGTTTAGTTTGTGTAGTATTTCCTTCCATGTGGAAATTTAGATCACCTGCGATGATTGTTAGTATATGGGCTGTTAATGTGGATAATTAGTTGAAAAATGATTTAGTTATCGGTTTTGATCCTGGGGGCCTACGCAATATGCCAATTTAGTGATAGAGAGAATAAGCAAAGATAACTAAATGTATGGAAATGACAGTTGTCACCTGACAGGGCTACGCAACATGCCATTGATAAACGATACTTTATATGTGATCTTATATTCGCTACGATTCTTTTCGACGCCTAGCAACGGCCATACAAACTGGTTATCGTCGCTAGGCAACGTGCCATATTTCTGACGTTTGGAATGGAAAAATAACGTTTTTTTGGATAATAATGAAACGTCATTAGCGACTGAAATTTGGTCTGGAACGTGGTATTTTGATAGATATTTGTTTTTATATTTCATTTATTATCATTATTTTCTCGTTGAACCTGGTAAATTATGCGAACATGTATTAAAATATACTCAAATATATATTTTTGCGTATTAAAAAAGATGCATTATAAGTGTGAAAAAGTTGCCGCGCAAATTGATATTTTGTTTGATGATTTTTGTGTTTAATATAATATTTCGGTTTTATATCAAATGTAATGAAATAGTAAACATATCGAGGGCATACAACCAAAATGCACTAAGTCATATTTTACTGTTTCGAGATAATGGCACTTTAATGAAAATTATATTTTCAATGCAAACTTGTGTGTTCCCCTTTAATATTTTTGAATGTTCAATAACATTGAAGTGATAAATTAATAGTTTTGAATACAAATATAGCACAATTAAAAAATATTGTTTTTAATCTTATAGTTTATTGAATGTTTATTAAAGCACTTGCTGACTTAGTGCATTTTGACTGTATACAATTTGTCATTCTCCACTGTTTGGAAAAAAATCCTCGTATGACATTTTTTCTGTTTAACGATTTTATTATCTTCTTAATAAAAGCAGATGATTTTTTATTTATTTATTTTAACACTTTTTGTACATACATAAAATTACATAGTACAAATGGCGGACTTATTGCCTGGAGGCAATTTCTTCTAGTCAGCCATCTAAGAAAAAAGTACATAACTTAGTGTCAGCATGTACATAATAACGCAGCCAGTGTATAAAACAACAAAACAAAAAGTGAGAATTTACACTAAATCAGAAACGAGAGGAAAATCAGGAAGGAAAGGGAGACCTACGGTTACCTATGCTTTTCCAGATAGTTAATCTACATGCATTTGTGTGATTGTTTTCGAGTATCCTGAATGAGACAAACTAGGACTAAAAACAATTTCCCACAAAGAATCATGATATGAATAGAATACAATTTCTTTGAAAACATTATTTATTTAAAAAAATATATCTATAAAATTAGTAGACATAAGAAATATTTTTATTATAAAAGTTAAGACTTAAAAAATAGTTTAAATTTATACTATAAAAATTAACATGCATAAAAAATACAATTTCAATTTATATAAAAAAAGTTATTAGTAAAAAGAGTATTGTTTAAATTTACATTATATAAGTTAACAGATATAAAAAAGCTATTTAAATTTATATTAGAAAAGTGATAATGCTCAAAAAAATAACTTGATTTTTTTTAAAAAGTTATTAGGCATAAACAAAAACAATTTAAATTTTGTATAAAAGTAAATAGACTAATAGACATTAAAATCCAATCTAAATTTATATTTTAAAAGTCAATAAGTATAAAAAATACAATTTAAATTTACATTATATAAGTTAACAGACATAAAAAAGCTTTTTAAATTTATATTAGAAAAGTAATGAAGCTTAAAAAAATAACTTTATTTAAAAAAAACGTTATTAGGCATAAACAAAAACAATTTAAATTTTGTATAAAAAAGTAAATAGACTATAGACATTAAAATCCAATCAAAATTTACATTTTAAAAGTCAATAGGCATGAAAAATACAATTTAAATTTACATTATAGGCATAAATTAATTTTCAGAATCAGATTCATCTGTTCCAGGTTCTGGTAAACGACAATCATTTAAATGATCGTCAGCCACCAATTTTTCAAACCAATTGTGGAAAACATTTGGGATTACCATTTTACCACAGAGTTCTAACAAATCTTTTTTTTTCAAATGACTAATTTTTAACTGTTCTTCATATTTTTTCCCAATGTTTTCGATGTTAGTAAAATGTTGAGTGTTAACTCGGTTTGATCGTCTTCTAGATTTGACATTTAATAATTTAAAACTATCAGAATAGTTATATTTATATTGAATTATAAATGGATGTCTCTTTTCGTATCTTAACACCTTTATTTTAAGCCAATTAATTTTTTCTCCTACAGTGTTGATGGATTTATTTGTAATTAATTCATTCGCTAATGTCTTAAGATCAAACATATCATTAAAATAAAGCTCATGTGCTTCATACGGTTGTTTGTTTTTTTTGCATTTTCCGTTCTAGCCAATCGAAAAATGTTTAACCAATCATTGACACAAAAGACAGAGGTGTGTTTTTTTTTCGATTCGATAGCACTATGCATAGAATCACATTCCATGTATGAGTGTCCACTTTCTAAGAACTTTTGTTCAATTACATCTAGTTCTGAAACCTGCACTAAATTAAGGAATAGACCTGCCAATTGTAAATTTCGATTCTGACCTCCACATGTATCAGAAAACAGAGATAAGTGTTTGATGTGTGTTGGTAAACGATTTGTAAAAAAAATTATTTGTAATTTATTTACCACAAAAGACAGCTTCCGATTTCACAACTTCCACGATTTCCATTGACTTCTGTCCATGCTAAGCAGAAGCCCCTATTAGGTTTCAAACCTTCGTAAATAGTTAGGTTATACATATTTAATTTTCTTTTATAATACAACAAAGACACCTCTGACGATGGAATCTGTAGGACACTTTGCAAATCGTACGTAACTGTCATAAACGTAGGGTCATTAGATGCCCTCTCTTTGTCCTCATCTTTTTCCTTCAAACTATCTTTTTTGCGTTGCAGGTGTTCTTCATATTCTCTTCTCATCTCAGCTTTGCCCTCATCGCTGCTTGACTTATATTTATTGCAGAATGTGCATTGGTCTTTTTTTGGTTTAAAAAATGAATAATTATAGTTTTTACAAAATATTCGGCGATAAGTAATTGCACTAACAGGTTTTTGTTTCAATTCTTCACACCATTCTTTGTACAAACTATACATTTTGGCTATTGAAAGGCTTGAGTCTAAATATTTTTTTTGTGAATCTTTTCTGGTGTAATGGCTTTCCATTACTGGAAAAGATTCAATATGTGTTTTTACCGCCTTCATATCCTCATCTTTAGTTTTATTAGACGGACTATGTTTTCCTCTTTTATCAGATAAGGAAAAGTGTCCCCCTAATTTGTCTTTTCCTGCAAATGCTTATTACTGGCCTATTCGAAATATGCAATGTTTTAAAAAAAAATGACTGGCAAACCCTCTCTTTTTGATATATTTTGCAAAAATAATAGCTTCTTGCACTTTTTCGCTCTACAGCATTTTCTGTTCTTGCTCTTCGATATACCGGTGCATGTTCGATAACATTTTGAAGAATAAAATCTTTTTTTCTTTCATATGAAGATAATCCCCAATATGATTTGCAAATTTCTTTTCTGTCTTCTTCAGTAAATTTTTTGCAGTTAAATTTGCATTTGTGAAAACCCAAAGAAATTGGTAATTTAGCTTCTACCATGCCCTTGCAATATTCATATGGTAAACAACTGTCCCGTTTTTTTTTATTTACATTTTTTTTCCAGTTTTCTGGTGTAGCCTTTTTCCACCTTGTGGATTTTGATTGTTTAGGCACATTATTATTATTCTCATTACTAATTAATTCAAAATTACCTGTAGTTTCATTAAGAATGTACTCTTCACCAATAACATTGTCATTATTTTCAACATCGTCGCTATTTGCAGGAACGAAAAGTCCTGTGATTTCATTTAGTATGTATCTTTTTGATTGGTTTTCTGTGAAAGAATCCTCTCTGTTTTCATCAAAACAATCCATTAATCCTATACTGTTCAATTGATTTAGTACATCTAGTTGGCTTTCATCTAAGTCGCTTTCTGTAACAAGAATTTAATTTCAATACAAAAAGTATTAATTCAAAATATAATCCATGCCTCGTTTATTTTAAAAACTTTTTTGAAACATATTTTTGTAATCTCTGCTAATATTTAGGGAATAGAAATACCAAGAATACAATATTGATAGTGAATTAACCATTATTATTGATTATATTTATTAACGTCTTCTGAAAGATATTTCTAAAAGCCAATAATGGTGACTTTTTGGTTTCTTTAATATTAAATCGATAAATAAATATGAATAATTTACCTGATTCATCAACTTGTGTCAAGTTAAAATTAATTTTAGTTGTCATATCTGCAGTGTTTGTTACATTTACATTATTGACAGTTGTCTGAGTGTCTGATAAAAGTTTTCCTACAAAAATATAAAACACGATTACAATTTATATAGAACACTAACCATTTTCTAATAATTATATTACACATTCAGCGAGACAATAATTATATTGTTTAAACACATAACACAAAAACGCTAGAGGATAATACATAGACAAACTAGTTTATACCTCAAAAGAACCAGCTATGTTCTAAATGAGCAAATCAATAATAAACTATATAGTATTATGACCAAAATCTATTTACCTGGTAAATCATCATTTAATTGTCCATCCGATGTGCTTTTGAACATGTTAGTTGTATCCACAGTCTTATCTGATAAATCTTCACCTAAAATACAGGAATTTTATAAAAAAAAAACACTGTCACGATACACTTAATTAAAAATTATAGTTAATCCATATTTATATATCATTTAAACCAATATAGATTATTATGATTCATTTTATGATATTTTGATTTAATTTTGTTGAAAATTAACAGACATAACCTCAAAATTATAAGTGAATACTGAACCGCAAATTAATGAATAACAATTATTAAGTATAAGAAAATTTACATACCTGCATTCATTTTTTTTTTGTAATAAACACAATTCTATAATATGTTTTGCCCTCAAAGACTGAGACATGATAATATTTATTTAAAAACTTCACGATAGAAAACCACACAACAAACACGGAACTGTCAAAATGACTTAGTGATAGATTTATTTGATAGATGTCTCATCGACCGCGTACCATCGTTACAGGCAAAATGCACTAAGTTGACTTAGTTAATAATATTGCTACAATTTATTCAACCAAAATGCATGATGCTTTTTGGCAGAAATTTAAGATGTTGATATGACTTAGTAATATTTTTATTTCAGAAATAAATAATGATAGGACTTAGTGCGTTTTGGTAGTAATAAAACACTTAAAAATAAGTCCAGATGTTTAATTAACTCAAAATCAACAAAATATGACTTCGATATTATCCTCGATATTATCCTGGACCACTTTATCTGCTTTGGAATAAAATAATGAATGCAACAGTCTCATATCTCTCCCCGTCAAAGTTTTCCATTTAAACAATTTAGTATTGTGTTTGTATTCTGGAAATTATGGCAATATATTATAATATATTATATTATTAATTGTAGAAAAAAATCAGAATGGCTGTTTTGTATTTACAAATGATATTTTACATCTAAAAGCAAAATTTATGATTAAATAAGACAACTAGAATTTACTATTTAATGTGGGAAAGTACTACCTTTGTGTTATGAGGAGGTTGACATGAGGAAAACACCATTTTAGATACAAGATTTAATCCCATTGTACGCTGGACATTACAAAAGTGAAGCTTTCAGAAACATGAACATTAAGTTAATTTATATTGATAAAAGATTTGATGAGACATTATAATAGTAAGATAGAATGTTATGGTTAGTATTTCAATTCAATTTCATTTAATAAGATGAAGCATCGCAGAGGTGTTTGTAAAATTTCATCAGTAGAAGGTGTGAGGTAAATATTTCATTCAAAATATATGATCATCAGCATTACAAGATTCATAGCATCTTTTGGCTGTTGCATGAATATCACACGTGGTGGGTGACATTGGCCAGCAGGAACCAGCATGCCTCATGCCATTTGAAAGGTTGTCCTGCAGAATCTCGTTTTCTTAAAACCAGTGGCCCTCTAAGCAGTGATGAAAACATTTTTATTTATTTATTTATTTATTTAATATATCTTTACACTTTTATGACATAATGTTATATAATAATCAACCTCACTAGGACTAGCCTGTATCGAGGTCGAAAATTTTACAAAATCAAATGGTAAAGACAATAATATAAAATGATATAAAAATAGTATGTAATACAAAAAAAAACATAAAAGTATAACAAAAAAATTTAAAACTATAAGAAAAGATACATAAAATAACAGAATACAAATAAACACAAAAATGAACCCAGAGCTATAAAATATACTATGTTGCAGCTAAATACAGTTGGGTACCTGCGTCCATAACTGCAACAATAATTATATACATCACAACTCTGGACTCACTATATACCTACATACATACTAATAAAATTCTACACAAAAACTAGTGTGACCACACGTTTGGAATAAAATATAAATTAACTTACAATATGAATATAAATTATAAGAATAAAAATTATATGACAATGTGAACACTGTTGAATATATTTAGCATATTTATACAATTTGAAATAACATAGGATTTTACCAGATTTTTGAAAATTACAATTGTTTTTGCTGATTTAATTAAAGTTGGAAGATCGTTAAATATAATAGGTGCTACATAAAAGTAGTTTCTCTGACCAAATAAAGTATTCATTCTATCTGGCCGGAAATTGAGAGAGACACTGCCTCTAGTCAATCTATTTTGTTGTGATCTAGTAGCTGTATCCAAATTAAAAAAAAACTTGCACAACGCTTGTATGATAAATAATTGTCTAGGGCTAAGTACACCTGTCTCTTCATAAAGTTTGTCAGTGGGATAGCGAAAATCTTTTTTATAAATAATTTTCAAAAAAGTTTTTTGCACTATGCAAAGCGGAGCAAGAGCAGTTTTAGAACACGCTCCCCAACAGCATATGTTATAAGAAATTATTGACTGAATTAATGCATAGTACACAGATTGAAGTTCATTAATACCAATTACATTTCTTAATTCTCTGAAAATATATGTTAGTTTCCGTAACTTTTTTGATAAATTATTGATATGTACATCCCACCTTAGAAATCTATCTAATGTAACACCCAAATAACGTATAGAATCCACATTTTCAATTATATCACATTTGCAGTCAGAATAATCTTTACAATTATGAATTTTAAGTGAATACTCTGCTGATGGCACCCCTCTATTAGAAATACTGAATGTTACAAACTTAGTCTTTTTTATGTTCAGTGTAAGTAAGTTAGAATCAAGCCATTTCTTTACCCTAAGCAAGTCCTTATTACATGTGCTGTAAGTCTGATCCCAAGTAGGGGCATGAAAAATCAGTACAGTGTCATCAGCAAAAGTGATTATTTCACCACTGACATTCAGATCACAAAAATCATTTATATATACCAAGAATAATATAGGACCAAGCACACTTCCCTGGGGAACTCCATAATTTATATTTTGAAAAGTGCTTCTGTATCCCTGGACCTCAACTAATTGTGTTCTGTTTTTTAAATAACTTTCAAACCACAACAGTGGTTCTCTTTTGATCCCCAAAGCTTCAAGTTTCTTAAGAAGCAAACCGTGCGACACAGTGTCAAAAGCTTTGGCCAGATCTAAGAACACAGCCAGACATTTATTACCAATATCAAGATTTTTAGTTATAGATTTTAGAACACTGAGCAATGCATCACAAGTACTTTTACCCTCACGAAAACCATATTGATTAGCAGATAAAATATCATTCTTTTCCAAGTATGTCATAATCTGAGTTTTGACAAGTTTTTCAATGATTTTAGACACTATATTGAGTAAGGCTATTGGTCTATAGTTGTTCACGTCATATTTATCACCTCCCTTATATAATGGTATAACTTTAGCTTTTTTACAATGTGTAGGGAAATTGCCAGACTCAAAACTGAGGTTAATTATATGGGTAAGGGGCACAGCCAAAGCTGAATTATTTTGTTTGAAAAGAGATGAAGTTAAATGGTCAACTCCACTGGAGTATCCAGAACTTAATTGATTGATTGTTTTAGTAACATCTAGCACACTAACTTTTTTAAATGAAAATATAGAATTAACAACCTTTGACGGCCTGAACTCATGAGTTAAATCACTTTCACATTTACCAATGGATTTTGTAAGGCTATCAGCAAATTTAAACCCCACATTACTAAAAAAGTTACTAACATAGTTTGTGGCTAACTCATAGTTTTTAGACACTTCCACTAAGTCATTATTTATTTTTAACGAGGTAAGAGATTGCGATTTTGTCTTCAAATTGACAGCTTCTTTGATAATAGACCATTTTTGCTTGATATTATCTCCAACATTATCAAATTTATTCTTGTAATATGAATGTCGAGTGGACATTAAAAAGTCTCTTTGAGCCATTTCTACAATTTATAATTGATTCCCACATCCTCGAACTAACTGATACCAGTCATATGGGTGGTTAATCTGGGTACTTTCTTTTCGATAACCGCATGGTCGCTATCAAATTCCATATGAGAGTGGCCGGAGACCATGAACTTATGTTCTATAGTTTCAACTGGAATTGTCTGCAAGATATTCAACTCGAACTAACTGATACCAGTCATATGGGTGGTTAATCTGGGAACTTTCTTTTGGATAACTGCATGGTCGCTATCAAATTCCATATGAGAGTGGCCGGAGACCATGAACTTATGTTCTATAGTTTCAACTGGAATTGTCTGCAAGATATTCAACTCGAACTAACTGATACCAGTCATATGGGTGGTTAATCTGGGAACTTTCTTTTCGATAACTGCATGGTTGCTATCAACTTCCATATGAGAGTGTATAGTTTGTTAGAACTTATGTTCTATAGTTTCAACTGGAATTGTCTGCAAGATAGTTGTGAGCATTGCAGCAACATGAGAGTTTTTATTTTGTCCTCCACAGGTATCAGAGTACAAAATAACTTTTTTGATACATGGTGGTAACGTGTAGAGGTGTTTAAATAAATACTAAGCGATCTGATTTGCACCTCGGCCAGCTATGGACTTGTGCCACATGTAGCATGTTGCCTCACCAGTTGCATTGTCATGGATTGTCAAGTTAAATGTTCATAGTTGTCGTTTATAAAAAGCTACCGAAGATGCTAATGCTGGTGTCGGAAGACACTGCTGCAGGTCAAAAGTCAAGCACTTAACGGAAGTATCTACTTTTGCTAATGCCGAATCTTGACTCTTTCGTATATACCTGTAATCTGCAATTTTTTGATGGGTGTCCCGCTCTGATTATTTCTCCCTTTTCCTCTTCATTCTGTGTCAAATCAATTTTTAATTTGTATTTGTCACATTCATGGCAGGTATCTTGTTTGGGTTTTTTAAACGAAAGTTTCGTTCTGTGGAATTCTTCTCTATAGTAACGAATTGACACTGGATTTATGTATTCCGCTTTGTACATTTCGTACATAATGTTGATGTTTAAGTAACTCGGCAAGTATTTCTTGTCATTTTGCCTTCTAGTATAGTATAGTGGCTTTCGTAAGCCGGGAATTGCTTTAAATGGGTGCATATTTCTTCCATTTTGTCCTCACCCCATCTGTTTTTAGGAGCCTGCAAGCCTCTATTGTCGGATGTTTGCAATCCGCCAACTGAACTTCTTTTTTATAAAACCACTAAGTTCACGAAATTGTCCGTTTCTCCGAGGATTTTCAAAAAACAGCCCTTACAAACATTTATTTTTTCCCCGTCAACATCTAAAAAATATTTATAAGTTTTAAGTTGTACTTTCTCATCATCTGGGTTTTCAGCTCTCGGTCTACTTGTGGCTTGGCTTTATCATATATAGTTATCGATGAAGCAACAAATGAACTTCTTCTGTTAAAACTTTGTAATCTCCAATATTCGTTAAAATATCCATAGAGAAATGTCAAATAAGTCATAGACCTTGCCAGTGTTAAAAATATTTTGTGTTCCTAAGCACATAAGTCAGACTTATGTGTTTATGGTCCCCCATTTCTGTAGCCAATTATTTTGTGTGATAAGGATCAGTGAGAACACTATCCATAATAATAGAGTTCCTTGACTAGACTAATGTGTTTTGGAACATGGTTACATACTACACGATGGACAAATAAAAAAAAATGAAAAAAATTGACTTATGTGTTTATTCCCCCCTCCCATAGATATTATGTAGAGATGATGTATTTTATTGGTAGTTATTATTGTTAAAATGAATGCTGTAACATCGCATGTTTTACAAGAATCCTTACTAGGTTTTTTAAATTTTAAATTGTGCGTAAGGAATATTTGGCAGTACAAACTTAAACTAACAGGTTTACATTAGTTTTACCTACTACTCTCTAAATACAGTTGATACATCTTATTTAAATTGTGCGTAAGGAATATTTGGCAGTACAAACTTAAACTAACAGGTTTACATTAGTTTTACCTACTACTCTCTAAATACAGTTGATACATCTTATTTAAATTGTGCGTAAGGAATATTTGGCAGTACAAACTTAAACTAACAGGTTTACATTAGTTTTACCTACTACTCTCTAAATACAGTTGATACATCTTATTTAAATTACACGATAAATATTTTTTTGGATATCTTTTCTTGTATAATGGCTCTTGTATGCAGGGAAGCTTTTTATATGATCATTAACTAATTGAATATCACTGTCAGGTTTTTTTATGGCAGGTGGGTGTTTTCCTCTGAAGTCTTTACTAATTATGGAGTTCTCATTGGTTTTCTTCTTTTTGACTATTTCTTCAATGAATCCTCAGGTCTCCCCTAAAATGCACATAAATATGTTTTATGTATATACAGGTATTAATTACTTTGCCATTTTGTTCAATATTATAGACAGACAGTAGTTATTATACGATTCCTCATATTGAGATTTTTTGGTTCCCTTCCTTTTGGCTTTACCTGCATGAGACTTGATAAGAACCGTCTTTGTGAATTCCTGCTTGTTAAATATTTATAAATAAACAAATTAAGAAATAAAAAAAACAATTTATAGTTCAAAAATATTTATATCTTATTAAACATGGTTTTGTGCATCTCTCTCTTAACATAAGTTTGTAATATAAATTATACAATACAATATAAAACATATATGTTAATAGTACATATTATATAATTGTTATTATTACACTTTGTAATATAATGAACACTTCCTTGCACCCTGCGCAAGTGTGAGTTAATTGACATATGGCAATATCTTCCAACTAACCATTGTTTTCAGCCCAGAGAGCAAGAATTGCGTGAGAAATGAATTTAAATAAATTTCTCCTCTGCTTTCCAACTGTGCCACAGCATATAATAACAAAAAAAAATAGCGAACACTTCTCTGTAAATTTTGAGCCATTAGACCTCTAATAACACAGGCTCTCCGATCATCATCTACAACATTAGATCTAGAGGTTATATTGCCATCATCTTCCTTGAGCATTTGAATCTCTAATAATACAGGCATCAGCTCTCCAATCATCATCTACAACATTGGATCTAGAGGTTATATTGCCATCATCTTCCTTGAGCATTTGAATCTCTAATAATACAGGCATCAGCTCTCCAATCATCATCTACAACATTGGATCTAGAGGTTATATTGCCATCATCTTCCTTGAGCATTTGAATCTCTAATAATACAGGCATCAGCTCTCCGATCATCATCTTCAACATTAGATCTAGAGGTTATATTGCCATCATCTTCCTCCTGCCGATTACCCAGCCCCCCCCCCTTCGTTGATGTAACATGATAGATCTGGACCCTCACAATTTTTTTCTTATAAAAAATAGACCTGCGCAGATCCCTGAAGGATCTCTGAAGTGATCTCCAACACTATTGTTGGGGATCCAACAGGGCACATGAAGAAGAAAATCTAGTTAATCCATTTTAAATTGAAATGTAGTATTTTGCAAACGAGGTCTGGTCTTCAGGCTAACTTGTTAGACGAAAGTGTCAACTGTGAACGCACCTCTTCTGACCCGCCTTTAGGGTCGGCCCCTACGTACTGCGCCAATTGTGAGGGTTAAAGCCATGGTAAAAGAAATCTAAGGCTTCGCCCCACCCGGACTCGAACCCGCACCACCGGCCAGCCAACAGTTTGCATGAGAATCTAATCCAGGGCCGAGAATTGTCCTATAAAAGTTTACTCACTTTCAAAGAAAAAATAAATGATAGGAGACTGTGGAATAAAGACCCCGATGAGAATTAAAAATTAAAAAAATATATAGTTAGGTATAAAAATATATAATTGATTATTTCTTGTCAGTTCATTGATTGAGGAGGTAAAGGAGGAGAGACAAATATTAAACCCAGAATTACAAAATCATGGAAATATATTTTCTGAATACCACATAACCTCCTCAGGCCCAGAGACTTTTTTTTTTAAAAGTGGTGAAATTTTGAATTCTGTGTAAAAATAATATTTCCGCTTTTCCGGAAAATTGTATGTCCCCTTTAGGGGACATTGGGCCTCGAGACTGATTTTATAAAAGGAAAGAATAAATATCAGTACTTATCTCATTTTCAGTTCATTGAAAATCACAATTATTAAGCATAAAAATTTGGAAATATAACTACTTATTCTTTCATATACTTTTGTTTATTCAAAGATATCAAAGTTTATTCAAAGATATCAAAGTTTATTCAAAGATATCAAAGTTTATTCAAAGAATGTAAAAGAAAAATAAAAAAATGTGTAAATATTAAAAATGGAAATCATAAAATAATTAAACTTGGTGATAGAGTTGAAAGCAGTTCCTGTTATCTTGTAAACAAAGAAACACTTTGCATGTAGAACATTGCACACGTGCTTTATTTGCTGAACATCCAGGTAAACGACACTGATTTTTTGTCGATGGCTTTGGAAATACTGGTAAATGCAGTACATTTTTTTTTCCTTAGCGCATCAGGTGGATGTGGAATTTTGGATTTTGAGCGCTTCAAGGGTGGTTCTTCTGGTTGATAATCTGAATCATAATCTGGAATATTTCCATCAGAAAGATGTTCTTGAATCTGGATTTTAAAATCTAAATAATCCATAATTTCTTTTCTTGGAATTCATATCTCGTCTATATTCTATCCATGAAGCTGCTATGGCAAAATCAAAGAAGTGCATCATCAGTCGCACGGTCCATTTCTTGGTATGCGCACCTATTCTGTAGGTGCTGATAACTCTATCAAGAAAATCAACACCTCCCATATTAGTGTTATATGCACTTACCAGTGCTGGACGGTTCACCATTATATATGAACCATCTTTTTTTGACCAGCGACGACACAAGTCGGATGGAGATTTGCCTTCCTTACTAGATACTAAGGTAACAGGCCTATTATCAAACCATTTGACTATAGCTATTTGGCCATCACTCCTCACAGATTGGTCAATACTTCCTCGTCCATCCTTTTTCATTTCCAAGTCTGATATTAATTTGCAGTTCTTGGGAATCCGATTATTTTGAATAGTTCCAGTAGCTTGACATTCCGCTTTTATGTGAAGCATATCCAAAAGTGGTATGGATGTAAAATACCTATCTAAATAAAGAGTGACTCCTGGTGGAAGAGTTTCAGTTAAACGAATAATAGTCTTTCCTCCGATGTCTAAGCTTGAGTGTTACAGCGTGGACTTTATTGAAATTGCGTCTTGTTGCTCCCAAATTCCCATGGTCTATATATAGAGGAATAAACTACCATAAAACAGGATATGCCTTGTCTCCAATTATATATTTTCCGGTTTCAAAAAAATCTGTAGGATTATCCAATACACTCCGATATAAACCAGAGTTTTGGAAAATCCTACGATCGTGTACTGAACTAGGATATTCAGCTGTACAGTTTGTGAATTTTAGAGATGGTACTGCAACGGCCTTTAATGTGATTGCATGAAAACATTTTCTGTTTATGTATTTTTCTGGATTTTCTTTGGGAGCCTTTATTGAAACATATGTCCCATCAATAGCACCGATCACCCCTCTTAAATGAGCCATTCGCGTAAAACTCTCCTCTATGACATTTGCTTCTTGTTGATTTGACCATTTGAATGCCAATACAACCATGTACAGTGAATAATATAACAAGCTTTTGGTCATATCAAATCGTTCACCAATAGATCTGAAAGTCAAAGATGTATCTTTAAACATAATTGGCTAGATAAAAATTGACTTTTGTGTAAAACGTCAAAAAACATATTATTTTCAAACCGATATGTTATTTACCTATATGCATCTGGAGTGGCAAGTAACCAGCAAACCGATAATAATTGTTTTCTAGCATCAATTGAGGGTAGTGCAGATGTTGATGGGAGAATTAATTTGCTAGATATCATACTTAATAGGTGATCAAACACAGAAGGGGTGAGTCGGAAGTGGGATTGATATTGTCCTTGAATTAAACATTGGAACAATATTTTCCACATTGTTTTCTTCAAGGGACGCGTTCTTCTTTAAACCTACCCTTCAACAAACATTTTAAATCCTTCTGAATATAATTATTATTCATTGTCATGTGGCATGTGGCTGAAGGTTTTTCTAATTAAATATGTTAAGCTATTGGCCATTTTTTACGATTGATATGAAATGCTTCTCCCATTTCAGATCGCAAGGGATAGTGATGCCCAAGTCTTTTTGTTCATTCACCGACTTTAAGTATGTTCCATGGAGACTATATGTGACTCTCGGGTTTTTGGTGCCAATGTGTAAAACATTGCACTTTTCTATGTTCAGCTTGAGCATCCATTTCTGTGTCCAAGTAAATATGCTGTTTAGATCCTCCTACAGTTATACATGATCTCTTAGTGGGTCGCCAATGTACCCATACGTTGAAGTTGAGGATCCATTCGCCGCTGCTAGAACGTAGCTTGTATTTTGGCATCTTCCCGAAATCTTGTTTCATGGGAAAACGCATAGATCCTTACCAGTATCAATGAGAAAATTTCATTTCGATTTTCTGTCTGATGAAAATTCGGCGAATGGCGCCTGTATCAGTAACCGTCGAAGTTACTGATTGGCTTGCCCGTTTTAAAATAATATGGAGGCCTGCATTTGTTTGAGTTACTGCCGAACCGCTTGTGGTACCAACATATTTCATATCCGATATCTGCTGCGCTTACGCGCCGGTCGCAGGCGGTTTTATAATTATATCGTGTACTTCCGTAGCCCACCGCGGATCCAGAGCCCCGAGAACGTACCCAAGTCTCGTGGATTCTCGTTGAATCCCAGATGCGTCGAAATTACGTTCCACCATGTAGTACCATAGCTCTGGATCATCTGGGTAAAAAGGTGGAATTCGCACGGCAACATGGCTTACACTGGGCGTTGGTTCACTTGGTTCGAAAACGGGTTCCTCATAACCAAAATTATCCCCGTTATTCTGCATTTTTTATTAAAGTTTATCTTTACCGCATACCGCCGAAACACGTGGACGTAAAATCTTTGTCTTGATGCGTAGTGGTAAACACAATGGCAACGCCTCACTATGCCTTACCGTGCGACGCGACACTTTTTACTATTTCACACACTTCACGACGGTTTAATTTTTCACAATATCGGGTTCACCACTATAGCGAGCACTATAGAGAGGGACGAGGTAAATTGAAAACACACCTACCTCAG
Source organism: Molanna angustata (assembly GCA_963576475.1). Taxonomy (NCBI): domain Eukaryota; kingdom Metazoa; phylum Arthropoda; class Insecta; order Trichoptera; family Molannidae; genus Molanna; species Molanna angustata. Next base: position 11,135,512 of record OY754965.1, read on the forward strand.
GTGGCATAGACGGGAGCGAGTAACTTCGCGATGCGTTGTCGATCAAATGGTCGAGTCATTTAATGTCCAACTCCGCTATCCCTCTCTCGAGCAGCCTGTGTGTCACACCTCACCAATCCTATAGAGCTCGCTTATTGGTCCGAATGAATCACGCGATCTTGCATAGCGATTACCATACTGACTCACTTTGTGGCTGAAAATTTAGCTGATTTTCTCGCCACATTAATCAAATTTAGCTGATGGCTACCGCATCATTATTCATTTTTCTACCAATATTTATTTCTTTCATTCAGCTTATTTGATGAAAATGAAAATAAAGCATTTTTAAATTAGTGTTTACCCACATGGGTGTCCGTAGTATGAATGATTCTCTGCTGCAATTCAAAAAAATGTTCCTTTCAGTGGCGTGCAAGCCATACATGCCTATATGCCTGGCATGACTATCAAAATCCAAAAAAAATAAACAAAAAAAAAAATAAATAAAAAATAAAAAATTAAAAAAAAAAAATTAAAAATCTTGTACGATATTTTTAATATATCAAAGAGTTGTAGGGCGTATAACGAATCATAAAACAGTTTTTATTTTTTTTCTAGCGCAAATATTAACGGAGATATGAATTTCTTAAAATTTGAATAATTGTCCTTTGTAGGTTCAATATTTGCCTGTAATTATTTTCGTCTGTTGCAACACTGAATTTAAAACGTATGCAACATTGCTTCCAAGGAAGAAACATTGACAGTTTTGATAACAGTAGTTAAAATGTCAGAACACATATATGGTTCACGATTTATTTCGCGACAAATTATAAATCTCTTTTTACTTTTGTCGTTAATATTCATTGCAGTATGCCCGATACATTTGAGCATACAATACACATGACTAAAGGAACAAAGGTTGTTTGTTTGTGTTAGTGTATATGTGTATTTTTTAAGGTAAGATTTATGCTGGGCATGGTATGAAGCTTCTTCAACAGTTTGTATGTATGGGTGTAAGAATATTCAGATGGTTTGGTTCAACATGGTACATTTTTACATCAACGACCGTTAGATTATTGTATGTTACGCCAAGATTTTGGCGCTAATATAAATATATTGAATTGTTTTGATTCGAATCATACCGAATAGATCGTTTATCTTTTAAATGACTGGAAATAAAAAGGAGAGTTGTTTCTAATTAGATTTCAAAAAATAATTAAAATATTATTAGTATTAAGCATTTGCCGCGTAATTCAAAGCAGTTTAAAAATTCGATTTCATTGTAAAAAACCAAGTAAAGATTATATTTTAAATAAACGTTTTGTAAAATATGTAAGAAATTTCAAAAAATAATATATGTACAATTTGTAAGGAATTCATAAATATTATTAAAATATAAGAAAAAGAACCTTTGCGTAAATATGAGTAATATATCACATCTATGAATAAAAACTAATGGACGATAAATAAAATAATGGATAAAAACATTAAAATAATGGATAATTTGTTGTGATAATGGTTGGAAAGATACTTCATAGATGTCTCTGAATATTTTAACTAACATTCATGATATGTTTTCGATATTTGATATGTTAATTTTAGTTCATGATATGTATTTACAGTTAGTTATTAAAAAACTTTTAGTTATTAAAGGGCTGCATTTAAAATATTTATCAATAGAATTGAAATATTCATAATATTATGCAATTTTGATTATTTGCTCCTACCTTTACGCAATGCGTGTAATTGGTGCTATGTGCATAGTACAAAACAGGAGTTAAAGAAAAAATATAAGTTGAAAAGATATTATGGAGGTTGACTAAACAGAGGATGTAGTTTTTTTTGGGCAGAACCAGCTGAAGGACCCCTCGCACGCCACTGGTTCCTTTAATCCATTTAATTGTTTATTATAAGACAACTCGAGGGCTGAGAGACTTCCCTCGATAGAAGTCTGTATTTTTACATCCTTGGGACTATTTGTCAGTTTGGACAATTCGGCCTTATATTTTGAAAGAACTTGCTCATAATTGTATTAATGTCTGTTATTGCCAACAACAGAAATGTAACTGAAAATCGAAAGAATTCTATTTATCTCAGGGCGTGTAGTCATAATATTTTCACTTAAACACAAAATTTAAAAGAAAAATAAGAAATTAAATATTCGTTAAGGGTAGAGAAAGATTTCTGTATTGTGAGGAAGGTTTGCATGAGAAAAACACAACATACTATACTAAGAATGTAATTTACCATTGTAAGTTGGACATTTATGTTTAGTTATACAAAATTTATGTAGAAACCTCTCAATTAATTAGACAAAAGTACATTATAATTAAAAACTTACTAATCCTAAAATAAGATTAGAAAAAAGTTATTAAAAAGTTATATGTAATTAGGTACTAGATTTTTCTTGCCCCAACAGGTTGGGCATATATCTGAGTTGTCTCCGCAACTCTTTTGGAACCACTTTTTTACATCAAATGCATTGGATCCACCTTTTTTATTGAAATAGTCGCCTCCACATACGGTGCACTGAATATCACCATCACTTGTGTAATTCAGTATAACCACATGTCATTTTCTGATTTAGATGATGAATTAGAATCATTCATATGTTTTTTAATTTTCAATGTTCTTGCAGAGTCTTTATTTTTCTTTCGATGTGTTTTTTGCGATTTTTAAGGAGTAATTCCTTTTTAATTTGTGCTTTTTTAGAAAGTAATCCTTTTTGTTTAGGATTATTTGCTATCATTTGATTGGCTATTGAATATTGCAAGGTTTGGGTGTGTATGAGAAAAACCAGAGAAGCTAAAATTACACTTACCATAAAACCTTACCACCAGCAGTCAGCGATATTGCCATGAGACTCTTATATAAAAATAATGCAAATATCTCAGTATCTCAGAGCGTGTTATTTATTGATTAAGACAAAAAAAGTATAGTTAAGTATTAAATAAGAAATTTAATCTAAAGTAATAAAGCAATCAATATGTTAGTGTATGTGTGTGTGTATGTGTGTGTTTGTCTCACGCCTTTTGAAAAACCAAGAGCATCTAAAAATCTAATTTATGTGCGAACATGTACCAGTATACCTGATGCAGTGTCACGCTAAAAATAATGCGATTAAAATGCTGAATTTTAAAGATATTTCAATAATTATTTTTTTCATACAAAATTTTCCAAGTCATATCTGTCAAAAAAGTGTACATTTTGCACGCAAATATCTGTTTGTTTAAAAGTTAGAAGTACGTATTTACACGAAAAAAATATATTTTCAAGTATAACTTAGCTTTTAAGTGAAAAACATGGTGAATATTTTGTCTAATTATAATGTTTAACTTATTTTTAAAGTAAGCGTTTTGTACAAATGTACATATAACCCCGCCATTTTAATATCTTTTCATACGATATTTAATTTTCCCACCGAATGAATATGTTCTTTAAAATAATATACCTTTGAAATAAATGTGATTATGAAATAATAAAATGAAACACAAGACTTTATAGCAAGTTTTAAGACATATATTGTTAAAGTCTGTTAATTATTAGTAAAGATATAGGCATAATAAAATTGCATAATTTGTATATAATATTTGATATTTCGGACAATTTTCGTTTTTGTGGCTTCGAACAAACCAATGTAGGTACCTACCTACATATCCAAAAAATGTATCGAGCCCATTTGATATTAATATTGGAATGGTTACTATGGTAACGGAAAGATTCTGATATTCAAATAAAATTTGTTATGAATTGAATTTATTTAGAACATTGTTGTAGGTAGGTACCTACCTATTACTATTTACTTACAAATCACACAACAATATACTGATTTCCTATCAGAAAATTGTATGCGATGTGCTCCTAAACCGTTTGTCCGATTATTATGAAACTTTGGTGAATTGTCGAGCGTTTGCCCGGAATGGTTTCTGGATTTAAACTTTTTTCTTATTCTTCTTCTTCTTCGTGTATTTGGTCATTTCACCTATGAAGGGGCAGAATTCTGGGAAAAGAAGGTCCGACTGTCCCTCCATCTCTTCGCAGGTCTTCCAGGACGGTTTGTGGATTTAAACTTTTTTCTTCTTCTTCTTGATCGTGTATTTGGTCATTTTACCTTAGAAGGGGGACTAACCTGGGAGAAGAAGCTACAATTGTCTTTCCATCTCTTCGCAGGTTTCTGGATTTGAACTTTTTTCTTCTTCTTCTTCTTCTTCGTGTATTTTTGGTCATTTTACCTATGAAGTTGGAGAATCCTGGGAGAAGAAGGTCCAACTGTCCTTCCAACTCTTCACAAGTCTTCCAAGATGGTTTTTGGATATAGACTTTTTTCTTCTTCTTCTTTTTCTTCTTCATCCAATTTTCCTTCCATATCTTCGCAGGTATCTGGATTTAAACTTTTTTCTTCTTCTTCTTCGTATATTTAGTCATTTTACCTTTGAAGGTGGAGTATCCTGGGAAAAGAAGGTCCTTTCATCTCTTCGCGGTTCTTCCAGGATGGTTTTTAGATTTAACTTTTCTTAACCGACTGAAGGGACGGGATGTAATGAAGGGAAGGGATGCACTAAAGGGCCTGAAGGGACGGGAGGTATAAAAGGTCCTGAAGGGACGGGAGGTACTGAAGGGCCTGATTGGTAGGGACGTAATGATGGATTGAAGGGACGGGAGGTACTGAAGGGCCTGAAGGGACGGGAGGTTCTGAAGGGTCTGAAGCGACGGTTCATGGAGTCTAATTCTTTTTCTTCTTAATTTTATGTAGACCTTACAGTTTTTACACAAACTATTTCCTTTGGTCTTTTGCTTCGTTTTCTTATTTTATGTAGAACTTTGGTGAATTTTATACAAACTATTTCCTATAGATTAATCTTCTTCTTCTTTTGTGAAGACCTTTTAGTCTGTTTTTATACAATCTATTTCAAATAATTCTTCTATTTTATGTATTTTTTCTTATTTTATGTAGACCATTGGGATAGTTTTTTATACAAACTATTTCTTATAGTCTTATACTTATTCTTCTCTTTTTTATTTAGACTTTTGGGTTAGTTTTAAGTCTACTGGTCTTTTGTGCAGAAATATTATTAACAATATGCACACTTGATGAAAATACATATGTAAAAACGAATGGGATGTGACGGTGTAATCTGCACTAGAATCTTTTCAATACTTTTGTTTAATCAAATTTTAACCATTTATATCATCCTATTTTGAATAATTTTCAACGCTTTCATATTTTATTTCGTTGACGATATTTAAAGAATGGGGGTTTTGGCCATTACTGAACTCTTCACAACGTTTATATTTAAATTATAAACTAATTACTATTTATTTATTTATTTATTTCTTTTATTTATTTATTTATTTATTATAAACAATACAATACAATACAATGTTGATTACATACTAGAGTTAGAAGTTACATATGTTTGTGTGTGTGTGTGTGAGGGTGTGTGTGTGTGTGTGTGTGTGTGTGTGTGTGTGTGTGTGTGTGTGTGTGTGTGTGTGTGTGTGTGTGTGTGTGTGTGTGTGGGTGAGGGTGTGTTTGTATGTGTGTTTGTGTGTGTGAGGGTGTGTGTGTGTGTGTGTATGTGTGTGTGTGAGGGTGTGTGCGTGCGTGTGTTTGAGTGTGTGTGTGTGTGTGTGTGTGTGTGTGTGTGTGTGTGTGTGTGTGTGTGTGTACTATAGTTTAAGTCTTCTTCTTCGTTAATGTAGACTTTTGTGTCAATTTTAAGTCTATCAGTCTAATTGTGCAAAAATATAATGCACACTTGATGAAAAAATATAAAAACGAATGGGATGTGACCAACACTAGATCTTTTCAGTACGCATTATTTAATCAAATTTTAACCACATTCCAACATCCAAAATTACTAATTTTTTTTTATATGTACATATTACAATTTGTTTTCGATGATAATATATAAAAATGGGGGTTGTGGCCAAACCAATCTCTTTACAACGTTGATAAACAGTCATATTTAAAACCATTACGCATAGTCCATGCCAGCAGAAATTATATATTATACTTCATTCACACTTTATAGCAATATATAAAAAAGCATGGGTTGTGGCCATCACGAACATTTTACAATGCTTAAACTCAATCAAATTTCAAACCACTTTTCATGGTCCGATTTTGCAAAATAATTGGGTGACAATATTATAAAAACGATTGCTTATTCCTTCACAATTTTACATTCTTGGCCAACGGCGGGACATAAAAGCTAGTATTTAATAAAATTGTAATGAAACATAAAAAAAGCTGAGTCAGATGTGATTGTGGGGAAGACTAAGTGATGAGAGAAACGCAGAAATACAAAAGAAATCATAATTTATTTATATCATGGTTGGCAAGGAGTGTTATAAACATGATGAATTTATCTAAGCTACCTGAATTAATCCAAATATTTAACATTTTGATAGAACTAATTAATCCTTAAATTAGAATTTACAAGTTTTCAAATATTTTTTAAACCATGCGATGTCATTTAATAAGTCTTGATGTTCAAATATAAGTGATGCACAGACCATGATATTAAGAATTAATTATTATCCATTTTCAATAGTAAAAACAAACGAAAAGTTCCGTACAGTAAAAGAAAGAAGAAAGGCAGGAAAAGAAAGGAGGTGGTTATATTTCCTGCAAGAATTCAGTTAAATTAGCGAACGTGACTCATGCCAGATATTTTATGTAGACGAGGATCGATGAAAAAAAATATAAAAAACTTACCCAGCCTCCTTTAAATTTATATTTCCAGTCTTTGCTGGTTAATTTTAAGTTCGCCATGCTCTCTGGCGCGATGCGACACATCGTGTCGGCTGACAGAGTTGAAAAGGAAGGCATAGATACATCGATCCGCCTATCTAATCCGCTCGGAAATGGCTGCGTTCGCCTCACAACTTATTACAAATATTTTCAAATATTGCGAGGTGCGTTTGCTTAAAATATTTTTATAAAAATTAAAATACAAATAATCAAGTGGTGACATGCAAATACAAAATTACGTCACAATATCCAAATTAATTTTATCAGGAGATGATGTAATGATAACAGCTTTTTGGGCACCACGCCCTTTTATAGATGCAGATGCTTTTGGTAAAGGCGAAAGGGTTGCGATTGGGAATGGCAGTGCATTTGAAATCGATGCGATTTCAGTTATGTTAGTACTATTAATAGTATTATCGTGTATGGATGAGAGTGACGAATTACTACTGATTGGTTTTTTTATTACCTCACTCTCATTTTTTTCATTAATAACAATGGGGAGCTGTTGAGTCGTTATGAAGGATTCTGAAGCAGCAAAATGATAGCCCTGGAAAATGTGTCTATTAGCTGACCATATCCCAGCATTTTTAAATCCATTTACTGCATTGCCAATGGTTGCTGCGCATTCATAGGCTTCATTGACCCGCATTAAAACGCAGCTACTTTCAATCACCTGCATGTAATATATATTAAGAGGCTTGAAAAATTACTTGTCCAAGGAATTGCTGAAGACAATGTGTTGTATGTCCAGGTTGTTGAGTCACAGGGTCGTCGTGTGAGACCCCATAATGATCGGAGTTTCCGGCTCTGATGGCTCTGTGGAGGTGGTTTTCCTCTCGATCGATGTCATCTGGGAAGAATGTATCCATAATGAGATTCAAAGTGTCGGGGTTAACCGTGCTAGTCATCCCATCAGAGATACATAGGGGAATAGAAGGTGCCTTTGAATTTTCCAGAATGCGGTCAACCGTGCTCCAAATGGTTTCCTTGGTTTGGGATAGGCACATTTCTCTCCAGCTGCTAGATTTGATTTGAGCTCTATGAAGGAGTCTTTGTCTTTGTCGGCAATATATTTCTGAAAGAGTGTCTTTTCTTCTTCCAGCTGCGTTGTCTGCCTTTCTCTTTATTTTAATAAGTTCCTTACTTTTAAGTTACAATTCGTCATTCCATTGTGGAGGTTTTCACCATGGAGGACATCACCGAAACGCTGTACTCCAACCCAGTTGTAAAAATTAAAACTGTTCATTACTCATGCATAGTAACTGCAGTTTGGAGGAGGACTAGGAGTATCTATAGGATCTTCAATTACATCCCTTATACAATATGGAGATTTAACATGTATATGTAATGATGGACTTTTAGGTCTAAATCCATTTTCAATTGACCATCCAATCATTACAGTAGCTATGCTCATGATACTTTGGAACATAAGATTTACATTTTTAGAACCTTTACTATATTCATGTAATGGAAATGTGTCAAAACCAAACTTAGTTCCAAAATTAGGAAGACATGTTACAGATCCTCCATTTCCGATTCTGTCACTTTGTAATCTATGATGTACAGATCCTGAAGGTTTATCATCATTAGGAATTAAATATGATGGGTCTAAGTCTGTTCTAGCTATTAACAATTTTTGAATTGATTGTGATAAATTTCCTTCTTTAGGAATTGCCCATTGAATTAAACTAAATATTCTTAATAACTTCTACATTAATGGTTCCGCATGAAAGGCCATTCTCTCTCCAACTCCAGTTGTTTTTCGTCTTGTTGTTGATCCTCTATAAGGAGAGAAAGATCCTTTAATATGAGGATTGGAAAAGTTAAAGTGATTGTAATTTTGTGAAAATAAGACAACTATATAACCTTTTTCTAGTTCATAACTAGTTGAACATAAAGGTCCATATAAAGGAGATTCAATCATCATAAATTCTTGAGGAGGAACACAATCAACTCCAATTACTTAGTTTTTCCATCCAATATTTCTTAATTTTGTTACATGTAAAACAGAACATTTAAATTCATTCCATTCAGTTACAGAAGTAAAATTTCCAGTACATATTCTCAATACACTAGCAAGATGATTTAGCTCTGACTTTCTTATTATAGAATAAAGATCTGTTTCTCCCTCTACTCTAGCTAATTTTGAAATTGTCTTGGTTTTCTGTAGTTTTCCTGCTATATTTCTTGCTCTGGCTTCTATTGTAGATCCTGCTATTTGTCCTAATATTTTAGGTGAAAAAGGTTCAGCTGTAACTAAATAATCTAATAATGTTTTTTCATCCTCATTATTTAACAAGTTTAAAAATGATTTCAAATAATTATTTTTAACTCTATAAACTTCCTTTTAAAAAATTAATTATTGTGTTTCTTCTTGCTTCACCTGGAGTTGGAGGTATCTATATTTAATGCAGTTGGATGTTCCAGAAGAAGCATATAATTAGTTGTATTACATAATGGTGGATTTAAAACTTTTTCAATAAATTTTTTCAAAGATAAGCTAACATGAGGGTACATACACTTTAATGATGCTATTGAAAAATAAACTTCATCAGGAAACCCCCTTAATATGCACATATGCATATTTGATATTAGGTATCCCCCTGACGCTCTTGGTAACAAAATGAGTCTAATTATTAAATTATCAGTTTGATGAGCTCTATTCAATAATAAATTTTCTTATTTTATATTTTTATATATGGTGCTTGTAGGAATCTTAAGAACAAATTTATTGCTTAGTGGCTGACTTGGTGAAACTTTTTGTAAAAAACTATTGTTTAAGAAGAGTTGAAAAACACCAACTAATTTCACCAAATAAATGTAATATAAATAATTAGGTGTTAATGAACTAGCAATTGATGCAGAGAGATTTGCTGTTAATGAAGATATTGTAGACTCTAATGTGGGGAAACCTTCATTTGATAACCTAAACATTCTACAAATTTTCTTTCCCGACATAGGGAGAGCACATCCTTTATATATGATATATTTTCCATATATAAAAAGGTTATATGATGTCTTCTGTTTTAAGAGATGGTCCAGTTAATTGTAATATATCTTTTAAATTTTGTATTAAAGTATGATGATGTTCAAGAGCTTTTTCTGGAGAAGTTCCTATTGGATTGATCTCCCTTAATATTTGGTTATCTCCTTGTCCCATTATGTTTAAATTAACAGGTAATTTCTCTGATGCCATTAAAATAAGAGTTATTGTCCATATAGTCCATCCTTTTTGTCTTAATCCATCAATACCTCCTAAATGTCCTTGCCAAGATCCTGCATCAGGTATAAATTCACCTTTTTTTTTACTGTTGGAATATAGGATCCATTTAATAGGTAAGCTGTGTTATTGTTGAATAATTCGTAAGTTCTTTGGAAACCAAAAAGTTCATCAATAGCTTTAAAAACTGGTTCTGTATCTGGTTCTCACATGTTTGAGTTCCATTTGGAAAAGTCTAGGCTTGTAAATAAAGTTCTTTTTTCAGAATTATACTCTTCAGTTTCTAGATCTTTTCCTGACTTACTAGATGATGCCGTTTTAGTAAAATTTAACCTTTTTTATCTTAATGAGAACTCATCGTCAATCATAGTTATTTCAGGGAATAAATACCAAGTCTGTGTTTTGTTATGATGTCTATAGAACAAAATAGCAATGATTGATACTCTCTATAGAGTTAAAACTCATGTTTGATAGAGGAGCATCGTTTGTCCCTAGACCATCCGAAGACTTCCATGTTTCTTCATCTTCAGATGATGTGACAGTGACACATGCTCTATTTTTCTGCTTCTTACTTTTTCTCTGGGTATTTTTTATTTCTTTGATGCGTTTTGTGATAATTGAGACTTTTTGTTTTCTGGATTTACCATTTTGTTTTTCTGATCACGAATGAATCAATACTACTTACGATTGAAATACTTTCATTCCACTCCTACTTCTTCAGTACATTCGAGTTTGTATTGGAACTTTTTTACTGCTTACGGTTGGAATACTTCATTACACGCCTGCTTCTTCAGTACATTCGAGTTTGTATTGGAACTTTTATACTAATTAAGGTTGGAATACTTCATTCCACGCCTGCTTCTTCAGTACATTCGAGTTTGTATTGGAATTTTTATACTACTTACGGTTGGAATACTTCATTCCACGCCTGCTTCTTCAGTACATTCGAGTTTGTATTGGAACTTTTATACTAATTAAGGTTGGAATACTTCATTCCACGCCTGCTTCTTCAGTACATTCGAGTTTGTATTGGAATTTTTATACTACTTACGGTTGGAATACTTCATTCCACGCCTGCTTCTTCAGTACATTCGAGTTTGTATTGGAACTTTTATACTACTTACGGTTGGAATACTTCATTCCACGCCTGCTTCTTCAGTACATTCGAGTTTGTATTGGAACTTTTATACTACTTACGATTGGAATACTTCTACATCTACATTAAAATCACCACAGACAACCACTTTTTTACAGCTTTTACAGGCTACCCTAAGGGCATCCTCCATAATTAACTCAAAATTCTTAAAGTCTCCTGTGGGTGCTCTGTATGCACAAATGATTATATATTCATCAAATTCAGCACATGATAATTCAACGTCTATTTCAACAAAAAGCTTAGTAGTATATTTATGCTCCTTAAAGAATCCCTTACCAAAATCAATGAGCCCCCGTGATTTAACTTCTGTTGAAACAGCTAACTATTTTATGGTTTTTTATATTAAATCCCATTTTACTGTCGTGAAGCCAATGCTCAGTCAAACATTATACATCTATATGGAATTTTTCTAGAAAAAGTTCTAGTATTTTGCGAGATAAGCTTTGAATATTTTAATCTAATATTTTCTTTGTCCGGGTTTGCAGTTTAAACCTGTTGACATGCTCTAATTTTAGGTCTTTACTCGGCATGGTGTTTTTCAGATCTTTATTTAATTTTTTGTATACTTCATTCCACGCCTGCTTCTTCAGTACATTCGAGTTTGAAATGGAACTTTTATACTACTTACGGTTGGAATACTTCATTCCACGCCTGCTTCTTCAGTACATTCGAATTTGTATTGGAACTTTTATTTTCGATGTTCTTTATTTTGTCTTTGATGCACTGAAGAAAAATTGCCTAAAATAAGAAAAAGCAAACAAAAGTTAGAAAATTGACGTTTTCCATTTACAAAAAAAACAAATATAATATTGAATACATCAGAAACAACGCAATTAAAAGTACTGGAATGTTTTAGAAAATATGTGAAATGATAAATCACCAATAACTAATCTTCTTGTCTTCCTCCCAATTTTCCGATCGTTTTTTTTTATTCACACTCATATTAAAACACAGCGGGCAGCTATAATGCTTTGTTGCCAGTTAAAAATTGGGATGATCTACAAGTCACTTAAGCCGCTACATTTAAAATTTAGTAAGTAATGTTTGACGAAAACCAATAGTTTGTGCTTGCGGGTATTTATGATATCTGAGGCTGAGCCAGGTGTTTGTCGAAAATATTAAGTAAGACTGATATTGTCCCACGCCGTTCTTAAGGGTAATAAACACTTTACCTCATTAACCCTCCGCATCATCATATCCATCAAGGCCATGTTGAGTTTACTCAACTAGCAATGGTGAACTCCCCGTACGTCATCTAATTTTTGTATTCCCAGGTTTTCAAGCACTGGAAATAGTTTCACCACATGCATCAGTGTTTTAATTTTGATTTGTTCAACTTCTGATGGATTTACAATAGATATAGAAAATATTGTATCTCTAAAATGAAATCTTTTAACAATATCTGATGTTAATTCAATATAAAAATCTTGGCACGTTTTATAGAAATCAGTAGCTGAACAGGATACATTTTCATCATCAAATTATCGATGTTGCGACCAAGAAGGAAAAAAACTGCAAGGATCAACCCCATTGTAGCCCGATCTTTCTGACCAAACATGAACACCCTTTTGCAACTCTTCTTTAGGAGAGCCTCGTTGCCTAACTCCTTTGAGCTGTCGTGAATGACAAGCCTCGGCCAACGGCCGATCGGCTCAGCGACAACGAAACCTTTTGCGTTCAATTTCGGATAGGTAGCCAGAATTGCCCTGGCTTCATCTTTGGTGGAGGTCTCTACGACCACCCCCGTGCCCCTAACTCTGACAGCCCTGAATCCAACCGCCTCACGCTGAAGCGAAGCTGACAGAAGGGTAGCCATCGAGGCCACAACACTCCGAATCGTGGCCCCCTCAACCTTGGTTATCCGGCAGCCTTCGCTGTGGATGATGCCCACCAGATCCCCTCTTAACGACTCCATTTTTTCGAGAACCACAGAAGACTCCATGACTTTGGCACACCGTATACGACTGAGCGACTGCCGTGGCATAAATACCTCGGCATCCGACTGCCCGTTGTCCTCGCTCATGTGCAGTTGGGCAGGAGATGTCAAAGTCTCAATAGTAAATATCTTTGAGGATTTCAACGAATGGTGAAGAACAAAACCTCAAAATTCAAGTCAGGTGGAAAGTCGGAAAAAATAAATGGTAGAATTTTACGATAAAGTACGTGTCTCGAAGTTTTCCAAATTTTCTGAGAATTTTCCACTTCTTTATTTATGTTCCTGAACACAAATGTGTCGGAACAACAGAGGAAATCTGATACCAGAATTTTCCTGGATTTTTCCGAGTAATCCCAAATTTGTGTGAGTTCGAAGTTTTTCCGACTTTTCCGACCTCACCCAAACCAAACTTGAGGAGACTGTACACTGCACTTGAGGTGACTTTATAAACGCATTAACTTGAACACTGTCCTGTAATGCTTCCTTGCACTGGCGAACTGCTACAGACTCTTCACTGTCAAAAATATTTATTACATCTCTTATTGCATCAAAATATTGATTGTAAAACAGTACAGCTTCAATCCACGTGCCCCAATCACTGGTTATCACTGGTTCAGAAGGCAAAGACACGTTTGGCAACATTTCTGTGTAGGCTGATACGCGCAGGTGCTTTTAAAAATAGTTTTTGTTGTTGGGATCAGAGTGTTTACGTTTCTAAAGGTAAATCGTACTTCTTCTGCAAGTCGATGTATTCCATGAACAAAACATGTAACATGGATCAAATTAGGATAAAATACTTGGAGAGCTTTACCTGCTTTAATAATATAGGGAGCCGCATCTGAGAGAAATACAAACATTCTTTCATCTATAGAAGAATCAGGAAATATTTTTTTAGTACCCTCATTTACAAATCTCGCCATGGTCGAATGATTCGTTTTTTCAAGTTCTTAAATAATGCTATCCTTGAGGTTAGTTTGTATCTCTTCCAAGACATGTAGGTAAATCGTTCGTATGTAATTTAATGGCAATGTAGATTCATCTGGTATATTCTGATTCAGAAAATATTTTTTCAGAAACTCTGAAAGCTGGATTTGAAAGTTTATAGAGAGGGATATTACTTGCCAGCAATGCTTCACATATATCCATGCTGAACGTGTTTTTCTGTTGGCCCCTGGAAGCGAAATCACTGTAACCCGCCACTAAAATAAGTTGTTGTCGGGGGCCTTTCTTTTTCGATGAACACTAGTCTTGACATGCTGGTCAATTTAAAATTTTTTTCCACAAGTAATATTTTTCTCACAATATCGACAGCATAAAAAAATTCTGTCGTAGTTAAATGTATTAGGATATTCAAGAATCCAAGACGAAACACTTTCTTTGTCTGGAGGCATTTCCTACCCATGAAAATAATAGATAAACATAGCAAAGTAAAACTATTGTGTATTAATGCTCGTGACCAACCGTTAGCGAGCATAATATTCAGTAATGCATCGCTCCTCTTGGCTTACGAAGACAGCCGAATGTCTTTGGGGATCTTCGTTAGCTCGCATCGGTACTCGGTTCCACGGATACAGTTAAAATTTTACAAAATGTTCTCAATTATGCACGATCTGGTCTCTACTAATGACGTAATGCAGTGATTCATGCAAACATTCACTAAGAATTTTTGCAACCAAATGATATTGATGAATGATCCATTGAACCGATAATACATTCGGTATATCTTGTTTTAAGTATGCCAGAAATCCTTGGTGTCGTCCTAACATTGCCGGAGCACCGTCGGTAATAACGGAAATATTAGTCCAGAGTAAAGCTTTTACATCAAAAAATCTTTTTAATTCAGTAAATAACGTTTCTCCTTTCGATGTATACAATTCATATCACAGAACAATTGTTGATTAGATGCGTGACACTTTTATAGTTCATATTATAAACTAGTCTGTGCAGGTATCGGCTCTATTGTGCTCCTATATAAACCTGTATAGACGGACCCCCTGAATACACATGTAAAAAAATGGTACTCACAATGGAGTTGCAATATTGCCCGTCACACGTGTCGGAAAAGAAATCAAAAGGCTAAATCAAATCATCCGCCTCCAGTTTTAAGTAGTTATAAAGACATGAGGATGTCTTGACAGAGCCTCTCTTGACGACACCTTCTTGCCATACATAGCAATATGCTTCTTTTTTTTCATCGGACTGTGGTGAAGCTATATATGCACAGTTAATTTTTGTAAAATAGTGCCTTTGATGATAATTTAAGGCAGTATAAAACGACCCTTCAATGAGTCTTCTTTAGACTTATTTTTGTGTTTTCTTGCTGAATTTTCAGTGCAATATATTTGTGTATATTTTGTACAAAAACATAAATATTTTTTTTTTTGTTTTAAGATGTGAGATTTGGTCATCCTTGTTCTGTTCTAACTCTTCTATAGCCATCTGGGGGGGCAAGTATGGTCAACCGCCGGAATCAAACTCCCCTGGTTGAATGTGAGACGTGTGTCACACAAATCTTTTTTGGGTTTAAAAAAGGACCAACTAATTTTTTCCACCTCAATATTATTGACTGACAATGTTTCATGTACAGTATTGTGCGAATTAATGTGAACATAGACAGATTTATGTTAAACATCGTTTATTGTTATAAAAATAAACATATAGTACTAATTTACTTAAATTTTATGTGGTATTCAATAGGAGATATGTCCTTTGGCTTGAATTATAGCTAGAAAATCAAACAATTTTTTTTTTGTGAACAATATCAACCACCCAAATACAATGAAAAATCTTTATAGAGTGAGATTCCATGTAACGAAGAAGAGGAAGATGATGACAACCCATACAATCAGCCGACCCAAGTTCTGGAGCTTGATGACAAGCAATTAGATCATACCAAAAATAAAAAATCTATTGAGAAATATGTTTCGTCCAGTGATGTGGAAGATTCTTCCACTGACGATGAACTACCTGAAATCATTCTTAGCAAACGTAATAATATTAAACTTAATATTAAAATTCTGCACATGGAACTTGCAAATTCATCCAATTGAATGGGACTCATTTGATGATCTTCTCTATGGAAGAACTAAAAGAAGCAATGAAAGACCTAAAGAATAACAAATCTCCAGGACTGGACGAGATCAGAGTCGAACAGATCAAAAATTTCGGAGAAAAAACCATGGAGTGGGTTCTGAAAATAATGAACACATGCGTCACAAGCGAGAAAATTGCCAAGCTCTGGAGGAAAGCTCGTGTGACTGCCCTTCTCAAACTGGGAAAAGAACCCAACGATCCGAAGAATTTAAAAATAATTGTGATTTCAGTTCCTTTTTAGTCTTGTTCAATTTTCACTTTAAACATTGAACCTAACATAATAAGAATAGAAAGGTTAGAATTTCTAGAAGATGTCTATAGTATCCTCAGCTAAATTTCAGAATTTATGGTTGTACATAATTTAGACATTCAAGTTAATTTTTTTTTTAAGTTTATGTCTAAAAAAGTTGAGGGCTCGCTGTAATACATAAATTTTTCGTCTATGGAAAATGAATAAATTGATTTATATTTCTAAGAAAATTATTGAGGAATGGACATGGCACCATTAATGCAACTTGAATTTTACCCACAGCTGTGGTACAATAGTAAGTCAATAGACTTTAGTGCTGCCGAGTTTTATTCCCACCAATGGAGAAATTTAGTAAAAATTTCATGCAATTTTTGTTCCTATGAATATCGTAAAACCTGTAATACATGAAAAACTTTGTAAAGAATCCATTGTTTGATGTATTTACACTTGAAAATATATGTTTTAGGTGAATGATTTGAAGATATATAACATAGTGTAAAATAGATTATATTTACATAAAATGAATAAAAAAACTATATTATCACTAAAAATAATATGAGGAGGAAATCTGACATTGAAGTATCTTGATTTATTTCATCCTTGCTAGGATAATTTAATTCCAAACCTTATTTAGATTATTAATAATAAATTGTATTTTTAATCTTCCAGTTTAAATTTATAAAAAAAGTTTTGGGATTGTCATAGGAATTTAGGTTTTGATATTAAAATCAGATAGAGACAATATAATTTTTTTATCTTGGACGAATTACAAAAAAAATTCGGGAACAACTACTGGTTCGATAATATTTTTAATACTTGGATAATATTTTTTAGAAATTTTTAAATAACACTAGACTAAGGTGCAGTTTCAATTTTACAGACTTTCATAGAACGTTTTATAAACTTTTGGAATTAAATATTTTTCAATAAGTCACATAAGGTCATTTTTTTTAGTTTCAGAAATCTTTGGTTTTTGGTCGAAGGCAGGTTTCAGCTGAACATTTTTACATGGCTTGCCTTTTCTTATGATTATGGCCTCCATAAAGTCTGACTCTCCATAAGAAAGCTTATTAACTTGGAGAATCTCTTTGAACTCGCATTACTTTAATCTCTTTAAATTTAACAGGTTGATTTTGTGTATTTTTTTGCGATACACAGAGGACCAATAACAGAGGATAAAAATTTTAAATTAAAGAAGTCTTCGAAGGAATTTACAGAAAGTGGTTCACCCGTTCTTTTTGCTGTTCTGATCAAAGATATGAGACCTTCTAGAGAATAAATTGGGCCACTTTTAAAAGCTTGTTTAATTTTTCTTTCAATCAAAGAGTGAACGGAATTCCCTTCGTTTTGAGTATGGCCTTTGATTAGGAATTTGTGAGTGATGGAATTAAGATCGAATTTTTGAAGAGCAAAGATGTATGCGGCTAACATGAACTGATTCTTTTGCTGTACACTACAATTATCGGAATAGAAAGTTACATCCTTATATGTTCCAATATATTTCAAAACACAAGAACCGAGTTCATTTGCTCCACGTTGTCTGTTTGATTCATCCCGAACATAACATTGTGTTTTTTTTTTAAGAAGATTGGTAATTGTAAAGTTTAAAACATTCAATTTTGATGAATAGTAAAATAATAGTAATATTTTGAGCAATATTATTACCTTTTGACAATGGCATGACATGACAACTGCCAATAGGGTTTTACCCACTAGTGACTGTTTGTCATTCTCTTTCTCTTTTCTTGACAGCTCTTTTTCAACCAAATGCTGATCATAACTTGCCTTCATGTTCATTTTCCCTGTATCTGATGCATTCTCATAGGCAGGGCAGCACATGTTTCGCATTGATCTTTTTTCGGTTGGAAAAAACTTACATTGAAGTAATTTGTGAAAATGTTTTAGAAGTAATTGATGTTACTGAAGGTAACATTATCTCTTTTGCAGTAATTTATGTAATCATTGTTTATATCAGTTATGGTTCTGCCTCCTTCAATGTAGAGTTTTGTGGTGTTTTTGCGCGTATAATGACTCTCAATTTTACTTTTAACTTTCTTGATTTTGTTGCTATTGACTAAGAAAAACAGTTATGTACAAACTTAACGAAACAAAAGGATTTGAGAAAAAAGTTATGAAAACAATTGGGTAAGCACTATTTACAGCATATTTAGTGGCAATAATTACTATAAAATTTCCTTACCTCCACAGTTTGATGTATTTTCACATGAATTATTATCTTCTTGGGACTCTTTTCCATTATTTTCATTTTTACTAAGTGCTAACTTAATCAACATTTTCCCTCAAGAATTCATAATTATCAATCTGGAAAAGAGAAATTTTAATTACAGCAAGAAACATGCTGCAACCTGTCACGACTTGCAAACAGTAGACAATAAAGATATATTCCAAAATAAAAGTGTACATTTTACTTATAAGGCAACTTTCCTTTGGAAGAGTGTCATAAAACAAATTGATCCAAAAGTACTTTATTTTAGGAAGAAATTTTTAGTGTCATAAGTTAAAATAGTACATTCAAAGTCTGGCACTTACTGTACAAGAACGTCATAAATAAAAATAAACCATAACAGGACACTTTTTGTTTCCCTACAATACTGACATAAAACCAAATAGTACATTCTTGATACAAAATTAAGAATAAAAGATGTTCTTACCTTGTGCGCAATACTGTTTTTTAAGGAAATAATTCACTCTTGCACTAAACGACACAGACGTTACCTGCTCAACGTCTCAAGGACAACTAAATTATGACACTCTAGAAAAGAACACTCGTAAGATATTTATTAATGCGAAAACGACACTTCCATTGCGTGAAAGATATGACGATTTTGCAGGGATATACTACTCTCTTTAAGGGTATTCTGAAAACACGAATAACTAAAAATCGACGATTTTTTAAATATGACGTTGAAAGGAGTTTGCGATATGTCTTCTTCTTGATATTAATACAAGAATTGATATTTCTAGTCCTATTGTGTACAGAATATAAGGTTAGGTAAAACATTATTAATCAACTATATAACAATCTCTTTGGCTCACTCTGATTTTATAACATAATAGCTCGTGTGACTGTCTCTTGTCAGTTGCGTGCAGGTGTCAGAGAATTGAATGACTGAAATAACTTGATGCTGGTGGTGGTGATAAACTCAATAGGACAATGTCAGGTATGTACTCGAATATATTAACTATTTAGGACCTATAGCACATAAATCTTACTTCTTATATTTAGTAAACATTATTTATCAAAATATATATCCTTTCAAACTATACAATATAAAAGCACTTTCTAATATTAAACATAATTTTAATGATTAATTGAACAAATGGGTAAATTTAGAATTTATAACTAAGTCAGTGTTCTTTTTTTCCTTCACTGTCCTTGGTATAATGAGTAGACTATTTTGGGGAATAGGAATAAGGAGATGTGTCCATGGAGTGTTCGGATGTTGATGGCATCCCCCAGTTGTAGATAGAAGGCACTTGAATTCTAGCAGGGGCTTTAGTAGCCAGATTGAATTGAATTCCCGGTGATGCTTGTTGGGTTTCTCGTCTTGAGCTTTGTCCGGAGTGTTGACTTAATGTTGATTGTGACGATCTGTGCATAATTTTTCCGGTGGCAGCATCACTGAGACCAGTCCACTTTTCAATAGCGGCACACACATTTGTCATTTTGTTTCCAAGTGATGCATGAACATCTGTAATAACAGATTGAAGTAGCTTGATGGCAGCGGAGGTTTTGATACTTTGGGCTGATAGAGTTTCAGACATGTCTTTAGTTATTTTGAGCATGGCTTGTTGTCTAGATAATGTGATAGACATTGTGGTCTTAAAGGGTTAAATACAAATGTCAATTGATAATAATGAGATACCTCTGTAATTGACTGGGTTTGTTTGTTACTTAACACAAAACTGGCTAAAATATAAAATATATCGATTCCCGGTGGAGACACAGTTTTTAATTGTGTTTTCAGTCTGGATCTGTGAGACTATTAATATCATAAGTCTCCAGAATGTGGCAACTTGTGTTAGTTGCCCGAGAAGCAATATTAAATAAATAAATAAATATGTGACAACATTCTCACCCAGTAGCGACATTTCATTTGTATAATTTTAATTGATTATTTAACATGAAAACAACTTATAAAAAGTGGTACTTACAAATGAAATGTGATCCCTGTACCTACTTGTTATTATCATGCTAATAATGCATGTCTCAATGCTATCTATCAAACACCAAATTGAACTGACAGCCAGTCAGCCTTCATCCCTCCACTGCTGGAGATAGACCTCTTCCATTTCCTTCCATCTTTGTTTATATTTTTTATTACATATACCAAATATTACATTATATTTTATATAAGCAACATTACAAATAAATTTATTTGGTTTGGACCACCTCACTAGGCCAGGCCTGTTCTGAGGTATATCTGTAATATAATATATTATAATCTAAATTATATGAGGATTGTTTATATGAGAATTTCAAATTTTTTTCAACTAAATACATATCTTGTTTTACTGTCTGTGTTCTAAATTTTCAAAAATATCATAAGAATAAAAATTTGATAATCATTGTGTTAAATAACAACATGACATCATACTATGGACCTCAACATCACATAATAGATATGATTGTCTCATTTCTGATGCAGGCTCTGAAAATTTCTCTGAGAGTATGGAGAAATTTTAAATTTTTACATGTGTTAAATATTAATATGATAAACATATTTTATAATCATACTTAATATGATAAACATATTTTATAATCATACAGAAAACATGAAGCATGTACCTTATATAATTGTGACATTTTATTTAATTTTGGCTCAAAATTTACTATATTTTTTTTTATATTAGCAGGTGTGTAGCCAGTGATAAGCTATTAATAGTACAATATTATGTGAATTATACAAATTAATGCTATAATAATATAATTTTCTTATATTTTTCTATCCCAAGTGCATGT
The DNA here is from genome assembly GCA_963576475.1 of Molanna angustata. Taxonomy (NCBI): domain Eukaryota; kingdom Metazoa; phylum Arthropoda; class Insecta; order Trichoptera; family Molannidae; genus Molanna; species Molanna angustata. The sequence goes on from OY754965.1 coordinate 11,156,884, forward strand.
TAATAATTTTACCACAAAAGAATACATAATAATTAATTGAAACCAATTCACTCATTTGCGAGAACAACATAAGTCAGAAATCCGACTCTCAGTACAATATCTCTATAAGTGTGAGAGAAACAGCTATCATATATTCACTGTAATATTGATAAACGCAACATTTCTGCATTATTAACTAAAAAATCAGATTTATTGACTTATGTCGTTAGTTGTTCTCGCAAACGAGCGAATTATACATAAAAAAGTAATAAATAATATTCTATTTTAATAAAAATTATTCTCCACTGCTTTTTGAAAAATTAATTTTGTTTGATGTATTCATTGTATTATTTTTCGAAAAGTTGTTTCTTGCAAACGCACTTGTCATTTTATTAGCTATGTTGAATGAGCTGTCAAAGTTGACATTAATCATCTCGATAATTTAAACATAAAAAATAACAAATAGTGTTCAAAATCATAAAAGTACATAGATAAAAATATGTTGACATATATAATTTATATATATATATATGTTATATGCTGACAAATATGAATACATAATAAACTTATTCCTAACCTCAAATAACAAATGTGTTGATAAAATTTTCCTGCAACCAATTTCTATTCAATTTATAATGTCGCTATTATCATTAAACACTTACTAAACCTAACCGAAAATTATACAGGATGTAATAAAATACAAAAACGAAATAATAGTATGATGTGTACGTAAATCTCCATTTCCATTAATTTTTTGGTTAGGTTCAGTTAGTATTTAATGATAAAAGCGACTCGCATGAGCAAATTGCATTATAAATTGAATGGAAATCGGTTGCAGGAATAATTTGATCAACATCTTTGCCATTTGAGGTTAGGAAAAAGATTATTATGTATAAATTAGTTTTCTCAACATATTATTTAAGTAATTGTATGATATTATTTACTATTTTTAATAAGTACTGCTTATTATTATTTGTGTTGAAAATTTTCGCGTTTAATATCAACTTTGAAAGTTTTTCCGACATGAATATGAATAGTGCATTTTCTAAGGTTTAGAAAATTGTTTCACAGTTTCCCATTTTTCTGTTATTGTCTATTTTATTAGTTTGTATAGTGAAGTCAATTTGTGAATATTCTATTCTTAACCGAGTGACACTTAGGCAAATCTGTATGTGGTTAAATTGAATTTAAACGAAAAAATCCCAATTCTTACAGGGGTCACATGAAAAAACACATTCACTAATATATTTTTTTAATAAACTTTTTTTTCATCATTGACACAATACAGAAATATCTTATACAGAAAAACAGAGTTGATATTGGAGAATTTGAACAGTTATTAAAAAAATATACATATATTCAATTTAATCATAAAGTATATTTTTTAACATTTTCTGTGATTAATAATATTCGCTTCTTATGTATGGAATTGTTGATAGAAAATTTTAAATAGTAGGTATTTAAAAAAATATTATTCACACTGATATTTAATGCCTTATCTTATTGACATATATACACTTTTGTATTTAAATGTTTTATACTTATTTATAAATAAATTGAATATTTAAAACATACTTTGTTTTTCATTCTTGTAGCCCCTTAATTTTATCGTCATTATTAAAACAGGAATAATCAGAGATGATTGTATCAAATCTATATAAGAAATAGCTTCAGAATTATATTTCATTTATTCACTGAGAATTTAAAGAACAAGTTTAAAGAATTCACATTCTTGGAGAAAACAAAATTAGTTATAAATTTATGTATTTAGTAATAAATAAGTAATTAGTAATAATAATTATTATAGTCTTTTTATTGTTAGTAATTTATATATTTCAAAAGTATAAATTATATACCTTCATAACTACTTTTGTAGAGCCAGTAACTGCCATACTTACATCAGTATGAATGCTGATTTTTTTTTCTGCGTAAGGATACCACAGCAGGTAACAATGATTAGATAATATGAATACTGTGCTGGTGGCTTTCGGAGAAAACAGCCTTCAGTGTGTGAAAAATTGCTATATTAACACGTAGGTATGAAGCATTATTTTTTTATATTTACTACCGAAGATTATTAGAAATCACATCTTCCATTTACAGATGCTTGGGTTGGTGGAAACTCTCCGACAGATACCAATCGTTGCAATATTACCCAATCGTTTTTAACCCGCTGTGGTATCCTTACACAGAAAAAAAATCATCCTTTATTGATGTTTTACTTTGACGTAAGTTTGCCAGTCGCTGATTCTTGCTCTATTTATTTTCTTTATCAATATTATTTTCATGGATAATTTATAAAGTATTTCTAATATTTTTTTTTACTCAATCAGCAGTTTAGATTTCATATTACATATATAGCAGATTTTTACTCAGTCAGCAGTTTAGATTTCATATTACATATATAGCAGATTTTTACTCAGTCAGCAGTTTAGATTTCATATTACATATATAGCAGATTTTTACTCAGTCAGCAGTTTAGATTTCATATTACATATATAGCAGATTTTTACTCAGTCAGCAGTTTAGATTTCATATTACATATATAGCAGATTTTTACTCAGTCAGCAGTTTAGATTTCATATTACATATATAGCAGATTTTTACTCAGTCAGCAGTTTAGATTTCATATTACATATATAGCAGATTTTTACTCAGTCAGCAGTTTAGATTTCATATTACATATATAGCAGATTTTTACTCAGTCAGCAGTTTAGATTTCATATTACATATATAGCAGATTTTTACTCAGTCAGCAGTTTAGATTTCATATTACATATATAGCAGATTTTTACTCAGTCAGCAGTTTAGATTTCATATTACATATATAGTAGATTTTTAAGTTTTGAGCTTACATATAAGTTTGCTTTATAATTACTGTACTTACATACTTACTGTTGCTCTACAATTAGTCCCGTTTACTTTTGATTCACTTTCAGAATCATTAAGAACAACATATTTTGAGGCAAATGTTAAATATTGATTGAAATCATAGTTCATTATCAGCCAAGACCAATAAAGTCTTCAGCCCATTTCATTGACAATAGCTTAAGGTCCATTCCATTTATTATCAATATAGTATGTAATCAAAATTTATAGTTAAATAAGATCCATTCTTTTTTTTTTTTTTTGTTTCTTGCCGTTCACCAACGTTTGTAGTGTTCTTCGGCATGTAAAATAAGTTCTCTTTTCTATGGCATGTAACAAGTTTAATTATATTGTAGATCTATATTAGATCTTCAAATTATGTACTTTGAGGAAGTTGGATAAAATTTTCAATGTCATGGGGTTCATATGTGATAAAAGAGTATTCACGTTTACTGGAAGCGGACTATATGGGCTCATTTTGAAATAAAGATCATTTGTATTATATTTAGAGCAGCTAAAAAGGACATGGTTCAAATCCTCCTTCTCTCCATCACCACACCACAATCGCAGAGGATCGAGTCCACGATATTCAATCAACTTGTACAGGTGATACTATACTAAGACAACAGTGTCCTATTCGCATCCGACAAATTTTCGACACAGTTAGTTTGTCGAATCTTAAATTATTATACCACGGAATTTTTGCGATATTGGATTGAATTGATGCGTAATTTTTTCCTTTTGAAGTCGATGATTCAGCCCATTGTTGTGACCAGTCATTAAACAGATTGATTTTGCAGTTTACTAGAATATCAGAAGATGGGATTTTAAATTGGTAATTTACATCTAAATTTTCGGATGCTCTTTTAGCTAGATGGTCAGCTTTTTCGTTTCCTGTGATTCCGCAATGACTTGGAATCCAGGCTAGAATAACTTTTTTATTACTCTGGCAAAGTTGATATATCTGTGATCTTATACTAAGGCATATTTCATCTGAGGAAGAACTTATCTGCACACAATTGTCTCCTCAAGTGTAATGGTGGATCTACCACTTCCACTTGTAAGATCCATTCTTAATACTCTTTAAAATTTGTGTTACAAACTAAACTCCGTCGATGCCTCGACCAGTTTCGGAGAGCACCTCTCCTGGAGTTCACTTACAAACTAACTGTAGCCCAATTTTTAAACACCTTTCCAATAACATCTAAACATATTCATAGTAATAATATACAGTCACCCCCTCCAGTAACCCTCCCCCACCCTGTACAGCGGGCCTATCTTCCATAATTTTTAGTTTAACACAGTTAGTTTGTGAGTGAACTCCAGGAGAGGTGCTCTCCGAAACCGGTCAAGGTATCGACGGAATTTAGTACATGTGTAACACAAATTTTAAAGTGTAGGTATTAATTTTATTTTTAAATATTGCACACAAATTAAATTTTTCAAAATAATTATAAAAAGATCCATTCTATTTACTATTGATTGATATAGTAATCAAAATGTGTTATTAAATAAAACAATTTCTTTAAAGTCTTAGAATATTTATTGATTGAACAAAAAGCCTTAGAGGAATGAATTTGATGGAAATAAATACATGGAGCTGGATAAATCATATTACAAAAAAACACAAGACATTGTATTATTTATAAATGGAAAAATCAATTCACAATCATAATATCTCCCGCTTATTAAATATCTCATAAAAACAACAAACAACATTCATTTGTGCATATTAATATGTAATTAGAGATAAGGGAAATATCATCAGAGGAGTAGGCAGTAAGTAGTAGGTACATGATGGACAGCACCAGACTTGCTCATATCATGCTGCACATCACGGAACCCGCCCTCGTGGTAGACTGTCTAAAAGATGGAGGGATGACTGGGAGTACACTTCGCAGGAGGAGCAGACCTCTCAAAACAAACCTAAAGGTCTACATAAAAGAAGATTTGAAATTTGTATATGTAAATTATTTTGGCTCTACTGGGGCTCGTTCCCAGCAAAATAAACCATAATAAAGTTATGTCAAAAAATGGTTTGTTAAAAAGATTTCAAGATAAGTGTACTATTTTTCAAAATAAGTGGATCATCAAAGCTGGGCAGTAGGGGACCTCAAAACCTATCTATTTAACTCAGATGTATGTTCAGGGATATTGGGTGGTTCAAAAGTTGTTTATCACTGTTCAAAAGTATTTTTTTTAAACATACCTACATAATGTAAGCAATACAAGACGATGAACAGTTGAAAAATAATAGAAGAAAAACTACAAATGTTGTTTTAGTTCTTAATTGAAAAGAAGTACAACAATTTATACACAAATACAACAAATAATTTTAAAACAATCTTTATCACCCATTTCACAAATCTGTCAAAGAAAAAATACAGAGTTTTAGTACTCATACAATTTAAGTGAACTATTCAACATGATCCTCGTAACACAAGTTAAATTAAATTTACTGGGCTAGCACTCTATGAATGGTAGTAGTTTTTAAGATAACTTGTGGAAAAAAAAACTTATGAAATTTTTTCTAAATCCCTTGAAAGTTAGTGGAAATTGAGTCTTGTGAAATATTATTGAGTGCTGACTCACAGTGGTATTGTTTTATATAAGGATCACCATTGAACTAATCTCAAAATAATCATGATCGTAGACCTAATATTGAACCACCCAATATCGCTGAACCTCATATATTCAATGTATAGAACACAGGTTATTGAAAGTCCAAGTAAAGAATGATAGACCATAAGTAAATTGTGCTAATCCAGTCCATAAACACCATAGATTTTTCACCGTCACAAAAAACCTCAATAACAAAAGAATTTTATTAAAAAAATATAGGTATACTTTAAATCTCACAGTTTGGAAAGAAAAATTCATAACAGTACATTGTTATTACAAGTTTTTTTATGAATATTACCGAGATATTCAAAGTTCGAAATAAAAATATTTTGGAGATTTTATACGAAAGTAAAATCTTTCGTAATCTTGATTCTGATATGCATCTGAACACTAACTTATTTGTTTAAATATATTATTTCTAATTATAACATATTTTTCATATGTAAAAAAAATATGTTTAATTAGAAATAACATCTTTTGAAAGTACAATTGTAGGAAATGATCACAAAAATAGTCATAGGAGGGAAAATTTTTAGTCAATTTCAAATCATGCCAATTTCAACTAAGAACAAGAACAGTACTAAGAACAGTACACACATGCTTGATAAAATGAAAAAAAAAACTAAATTCGACATATTATGTAGATAATAAAATTGGAATCAAAAGTAAGTAAAATATTACAATGTGGATCCAGCTCCAAATATGATAAATAATTAGATTATAGTAGGAAAATATAAATTATTTTAATACTTCTAGCCACATTATACAAGTTACATATTAATTTTGCTTCCATTACATAATAATATACACTGTATTATATACATAGAAATATTTTTATTTGATTCACTTTTCTAATTTGAGAATATATTTGTATTAATTGTCTTTTTGGCCATTTCCAATATGAAATATTTGTCAATATAATACTTTCTGGAATGTTCTATATTAGGTATATGTATTTAAAAAAGTTAATAAAATCACTTGTGTTAGAAATAAAAATCAATTTGCGTCTTTTACATTTTTTTTAATCAAATTGAAATTATTATTACTATAAACATGGAATTAATAAAAAAGAATGATAAATATAATTGCATATAATTAATAATGAATTTTAGTGAAATGATAATGGAAAAGCGAAAAAAAAATTGTCCGGGTTTCAGTAGTTAGTTCTATCACAACACATTTCTTTATTGGACTAATATTCTGAAATATGTTGCATAAATCAAAGGCAAAAATGACAAATTTATTCAACTTCAATGAATAATAAATATAAGATACCAATGAAATAGATACCTACTCCAAAGGATCTCATTTTTGGATGGAGATAAATTAAGTAATTTTAACCCTGTCGTGTTGATGATAAAAAAAAAAAACAAAAATATGTTTTATTCACAGACCCAATAATTTACAGACATGACACGAGCAAAATATCTTGTTACATACCGCATGACTACCACCAAAATTTGCTGACAATACGTTAGTATTTGAATGATTTGAAATGAAAATTGTAACAGTACTCAACTTTTTATACAGGGTGTCCCAAAAAGTATGGATAATCGGTAAACCAGGGATAGAGGACCCCTAGGGCTATCCAAAAACCTCAATGTATGTTTTACGATTTTTTGTCGTTTTCGAGTTATAATTTTTTTTCGAATTTTTTCGATAAACTCCGACTGTCACGACATAATTGGTCACAGAGACGCTATTTATTGAGATACACCCATCATTATTTTTTTCAAAATTATTGAATAGTGTGCGTTTTAGATGTAATAATTTTCTTAATCCAATCTGATACCATATCTTAAAAAAAAATGTTGTATTTCAAAAAAAGTCAAATCAGAAAATTGACAAAAATGTTTGAGGGCGATTTAAAAATAGAAGGTCACCTAAAAAAAAATTTCCTAAACATTTTTCAAAAACTTCCTTATTTTATCTAGTATCTACCCTGTATCACTAAGAGATCTAGTATCACTAAGAAGAGTATGTAATAGAACGATATATGATAGAATAAAAAATGAGGACATAAGGAGAGAATGCAAGTTAAAGAAGGATATTATATGTAAAATGAAAGTGAATGCTTTAAGGTGGTTTGGACATATAGAAAGAATGAACGATGAACGACTGACCAAAAAAATATACATGGGTGCAAGAGATGGAGTGAATAGCAGAGGTCGCCCCAGAAAGGGATGGCATGACCATGTGAATGATATTTTGAAAGAAGGAAACATAAAAAGTTTGAACAATCGACGAGCATGTATGAGACGATGCATGGATGTAAAGGAAGCCAGAAATGTGTGCAAAAATAGAGAAGTATGGCGCTCAATTCTCTCTGCTTACCCCGTAAGGGACATGGCGTGATGGTATGTATGTATGTATGTATGTATGTATGTATCTACCCTGTAAATTTCATTTTCCTATTCCTACGGGATCATACTTAAAAACAGTTTGAAAGTACGAAAGGTAGATTCTTACGTAGTGAAATTTTGATACATTAAATTTATCATTCTAATACATGTATTACTCGTAGAATAATAAATGATTATTTTTGTATGGAAATGTATGTATTTCATTACGTGAGATATCGCCATCTCGTATTTTAAAACCGTTTTTAAGTATAATCCCGTAGGAATAGGAAAATGAAATTTACAGGGTAGATACTAGATGAAATAAGGAAGTTTTTGAAAAATGTTTGGGAAAAAATTTTTATGTGACCTACTATTTTTAAATCGACCTCAAACATATTTGTTAATTTTCTGATTTGACTATTTTTGAGATACAACATTTTTTTTAAAGATATTATATCAAATTGCATATAACAAATTATTACATCTAAAACGTACACTATTCAACAATTTTGAAAAAAATAATGAAGGGTGTATCTCAATGAATAGCGTCTCTGTGACCAATTATGTCGTGACAGTCGGAGTTTTTCGAAAAAATTCGAAAAAAAATTATAACTCGAAAACGACAAAAGATCGTAGAACATACATTGAGGTTTTTGGATAGCCCTAGGGGTCCTCTATCCCTGGTTTACCGATTATCCATACTTTTTGGGACACCCTGTATATACAAATGTTGTACAAAGGGATTTAAATTTCGAAAAACAAATACTTTTACTGCTATATAAAATGTGTCAGGTGAATTTTAGTATTCTATATAGGAATACACGCGTGGACATTGGATAGTCGGCAATACCGACGTCGCTGCTAGGAGAAAAAAATCAGATTCGTCTGCTGCGCCTTTGTGGACGCTAAGCGTTAATATACAATTTATATTTAAATATTGAATGTGTTTGGGATACCCCAAACCCTCACTTTGTGTACCAATCCTCTGGCCTAAAGTTGTAGCTTATGTCAGCTCTGTATATTCCTTACTCTGTGGTTTTATTGTTTTCAATAAAAGTAATAATTGAGATTACATGATGCAACAATGAATAAAAAATATAAAACAGATCATACAATAGTGTGTTTTTAATTATAAATACATAAACAAAAATTATATTTAGCATATCTTCCAATTCAATTTCACATAATGAATAACAATCATATCATTATTATACCCACTTATAATAAAGTATTGTATATATAAAATATTAATATTTTTTGATTATTACTAATCGCAAAAATACACTTACATAATTATAACTTATTAATATGTAGTAACGGAACATATTTATCTTACATTATAATTATATGGTCATTAAAAATGTTAAAAGGATGGGTCATTCAAGATGGCGTAGGTTTATTAAATTGGACAAATAATTCTATGTTAAAATTTAAATATTATTGCCATATTTATCTATTAACACCATAACTCCTCAATTATTGAAACAAATGTGTAAGAAAACTCATATTTTATTGCCTTTCATATTACAGTTGACCATTTTTGTTTTTTTAATGTATGTACAAATGTTACTCATATAAAAATAAAAGTTCTATTTTATATTTCATGAGAATTTTGTTACTTGAAAGACATTTTAAATCAAAGGTGAAATATGTCAGATTACATTGTGTATCACAAAAGATAAAAAGTTCCAAGAGTTGAAATTAATACATTTAATGAAAAACAATGATTAAATAATATTTAAGATCTGTTTTACAAATAAATACATAAGAACTTAGAGAAGAGTAATATCTATGTATATGTACTAATTATATTACGTAAAAAAATCTGTTGATAATGTGATTACAAAAAATTAATGAATAAAACTATTTTTTTTGCACTTATGTAATTGTTAATTTGTTGAAAATGTAAAAGTGATTATTAATGGCTTTTTTGTAATTATTGAAAATGATAAAAATATGACAGATAACATTGATATAAAAAAAATATAATGGGAAAATTTAATAAATAAAAGGTTAATAAAATAAACAATAAATCTTTATATAAATATATTATAAATAAATAAAATAATATTTTTTAGTACAATGTAATCATTAGGACTATATCATAAATGATATTTTTTTATTATAATTTTTTTAATGATACTTCAGCATCATAAATATTTATATTCATACAATATTCATTGAATATTCTATCTCATCTTGAAATCAAATAAATGTATATATTATACTAAATAATATCAAATTAAATCTTATTAATAATGGATGTTAATAGTTTATTACAAAATATAAAAACAAAATATTCCTTATAAAATGTTACTCAGTCATAAAAAAAGTTTTAAAAATATGTGGTGAGTTTTATTGACTATTATTAATAGAAATACAAAATATCAAACAATGTATGTTGGATTTACAATCAATACATAGGAAAAAATACTACAAAAATTTCCAAATACTTACATAAAATGAGATTTTACACAAATTGAAAGCCGTCAAAGTAATGAAATCAGTTTACAGCCAAGACTGAAAATAAAGCATTTTTAAAAACAATATGACAAACATATTGGAAAAAACTCAATATCAACCAATTAGGCTGTTTTATGTAAATATTATTATCCCACAAGGACCAACTTATAAAACAGTCCCTTTAACTGCAGAATAATAATTGTCTAAATCCATGTTTATACCGTCGTACTGCACAGTATATACTTAACTAGGTACTTTAAATTATAAAATGATAAAATGTGATTTTAATAACACCTGAAATTTTATCAATCTTATACTGTGAATTGCTTTTCGCTTTAATTGAAAATGATTTCATACTTACAATGAAATTATCATGTATTTTTTTAGACATGGAAATTTACAGCTTCAAACAAAAATAATTAATATTTTTACCAACTTAAAAATTATATTTTAATAAACTGAAATAAAACAAACAAATATGTTTTGAAAATAATTAAAAACTCTATTTGAATTTTGTGTATAAAAAAATAGCAACACAAAAATAAACAACCTTTGAAAATACTTTAACATATACACAACCTATTGTTAAAGTGGATACTGACTTAATTACAATGGCTGAATTACTCCTGAAGACCATCGACTTCCACAATATCTTTAGACAGACAACACATTATTTATATTCTGCAAGGAACAAAGTTTTCAAATTAAAGTAGTCAATGCCAGATAGATATAAATGCTTTATACAAAATACATTTTGTCATGGTTTCGGGACATCCACAAACAAAGCATTTGACATCAAATGCAAAAATCACTTAGTCTAATTAAAATAACACATTTAATTACGCATAATACAAAATGACACAATAATACACAACATAATATTGTGTACGTAAGTAAAATCAATGATGATGAACTAAATTGTTTATAACTCTTACAATTATCACACAAAAACATGTGAAGAAAAACATACACACAAAAAAATAATATAATATTCTTATATATAATAATATTCTTAAATAGAAACCTACACAAGATAATGTATGAATGATGTGTATTATAAAATTGCTAATTTTCTTTGATATCTCAAAATTAAAATGATGAGAGATACATGTATCAACTATTATATTTATATTGCCAAAAAACCACAAATAATTCTTACGGGAACTAAAAACATAAGATCCAATTTCCCTATTCTATCATTATATGATAATATAATGGACAATTTACTGAATGCACAACAAAACCAATTGCAGAATGAGACAATAAACATTTGTGAAATTGCTTTGTATTTATGATAAAATTGATTGTACATTTAACTAAGAATATAAGCTCATACATTATTAAGGAAAAAATTGATACACTTATTATAGATATAATATTAGGCTCATTATTACATAATAATATATATGTAGATATAGTTACATACACAAAATTCAACAAATTGCATTTTACTTAACCTCACAAATAAGATATGTATGTAAAATGTGGAAACAAATTACTTTATTGAACAATTAAATAAATCCCATGAAAAATGGCACAAATAGGAAAGGATTTATGCAAAAAATATACTTAATCATAGCTAAATGTTAACTAATCTATGTACTGATATACATATTTATTTTTGATAATTATAATTTATATTTATTGTCACATTCTACCAACCGGTTATTGACATAATATTATTTCTCAATAGATATTAACCGATCTACGTTGTCATTTTACAATCATGCAAACAACTTTTCTTACAAATCTACTTTTACTTTACCAATTATCTTAAGATATTTTTATGTTTTTAAAATACAATGTATTTGTTAGTTTGGACAGCTTTGTGATTATTTTTTTTTCCATATTTTATATGAATGTATACTGGTACATTACGTTATATTTTGTATGCACCAATGTTGCTATATTATCAAATTTTACCATTAACTTAGTATTTGAAGTGACACTTCAGAATTAAGCTTCTTCGACATTCTTCAAAGGACGAAGAACTATCCTCGGATCAGATTCCAACATACGATCGCTTTCCTCCGCACTGCTCAAGCTGTAAAAGAAAACAAAAAGTAAACATAATAATTATTATTATAGCTATTATAGATACAGGTACATTATCAAATTTGGTTTCAGCATGCCCATAGAACAAGTCGCAACTTATAATATATGTTTACAGTCTCGCAAACAATAGAGAAAATTATGTGACCCACAAGAAATCAAGGACATGTGGCTAAGTCAGATATCGGACATTCCATCGGAATAGGAATTTTTAACATACGCTAGTGTTTGTTTATTTTTTAATCTTATTTTGAATTCCTTCTCGGGAAACTGACAAATATTATGTTGAATATTAATTAAACATGCATCCAATAACAAGTTGCTACATTTTGAAGATTTATGATGTTAAGTGTCGAAAACGCTGAAGGATAGGGAATCAACTACAAACTCTATCAGATATCTATATACTTAACTCGGCGCTATATTCAAGGACTGTGTCAAAAGAATGTACCATCAGAAAGACGCTAAGCATTGATAGTCAGAATCACAGAATACAAATTATTTAAGGGAATTGGATTCAATCAATAAAACGATTCAACCAGTGCTAAATTATTAAGTGAAATAAAATTGCCTTCCAACGTCCGTGGAGAGCAGTCTTGGGGCTTTCAGTAAATTATTTAAGACTTCTTTGTTTCACAGAATCAACAATTAAGCACAGCACCCTCGGAATGGGGCTCTATTGATCTGATTTATTATTTGGCTGTAGATTTTTCTACTTTTTAACATGACATTTTTATGTTACAGTACCAACCAAGTAAAATAAAAGTAACGTAAAACAAAAGGTAATGGAAGTGATTTCAAAGTTACACAGATTTACATGTTAAAACCATACAATAATAATAAAACTATAGAATACTCATTCCCATACAATACCTCGCTGAAAAAGTGAAGCCGTTTTATTGGCCGGCTCGTGTCAATATATGTATGACTCTGCTGGTAGACATTGTTCGTATAGTACTACTCGTTATGACTGCGTAAATAATTTTGCAAGCAGTTAAAAAATTCCCTATTTGAAGAACGTATCATGCAGACGGCCAAATGATTACTGAATGCTCGTAGCAAAATGTTGACCAAATTAGTCAACATAAAGCAGTCGCGTTTACTGCAGGCTATGCTATTATTATTCTATGGTTAAAACATGCTTTCGTAGTTGATATTAGCTTTGGTGAACAATTAAATAATATTATTAAAATAGAAAAGCGTCTACTAAACTTAAAATTCATAATAGTAATTTTTTACATAAGCTGACAAAATTTACGTGCCCACTTTTTGACACAGTTCAAAGACAGAATATGGTTCTTTTTATCTTTCTTCTGGCAGGACTGTTTTGGGTTGTCCACCTGATTATACTAATTTCCCGAAATATTTTATATGACCTACGTTTACTATCAATATTTGTAACATAAAAAGAATGAATATTGAAGACATGCTTTAAAATCATGATAATAAAGAAATAAATTTAATGATTTTAAGACATATTGCTATATTGCATTAAGTAGACATATTGCTATATTGCTGTGGGGGATATGAGGTGGCCTATATACATATTACCCCAACAATCACGACCTGAGTCAGTTCTCATCTAGCGTTCTCTCGGGCCAATGGCTCTTAATAAACATTGTGAAACCGAACTCGTCAGTTTTCATTAGTTACCGACTATAGTTACCGACCTTCATTCCCACAACACAATAAAGCCAACTTCGAAAAATATCTGTTAAATTAATATATATTGTTAATGGGACATCAATTTTTGTATGAAAATGTGAAAATATCAAAACTTTAAAATTACATTTAAAAAACGAGTGGGTTGTGGCCAACGCTAAAATCTCCACTACACAATGAAGCTTCCCTGCTAATATTACACTCTAATATCAATATGAAATCAAATAACTTAACATTGCCAAAAATAAAAAATTTCTCTTTATCTCTATTTTTTCATTTATATTTTTCATACAAAAATCATTTATTATGAACATAATTTTTCAAACGGTTGTTATGTTTTTATTTTAACATTGACCAACTTTGAATGTTTTTATTTTAACATTGACCAACTTTGAATGTTTTTATTTTAACATTAACCAACTTTGAATGTTTTTATTTTAACATTGACCAACTTTGAATGTTTTTATTTTAACATTGACCAACTTTGAATGTTTTTATTTTAACATTGACCAACTTTGAATGTTTTTATTTTAACATTGACCAACTTTGAATGTTTTTATTTTAACATTGACCAACTTTGAATGTTTTTATTTTAACATTGACCAACTTTGAATGTTTTTATTTTAATATTGACCAACTTTGAATGTTTTTATTTTAACATTGACCAACTTTGAATGTTTTTATTTTAACATTGACCAACTTTGAATGTTTTTATTTTAACATTGACCAACTTTGAATGCAGTTTTTTGAAGATTATTGGTATTGTATAAATAGTGAGAGCATATTTTCAGTTTTAATATATGAAATCATAGAGAAACGTGGAGAAAAAATGAACCGTTGTCTATGGAAAACTAATCGCTCTAAGTTTATGTACTTCACACATATGGTATCAATATTAAGTTCATCGGCCTTTTAGTTTGATCTGTACAGAGGACACAAATTTTTATATTTGTGTACGGCATACAGGATACGACATACAAACAAAAACATCACAACGAAACTCAAAGTATGCCCTCTCTACATGATACCCATTGAGAAATTGATGTAAAAAAATACTCGTAAAAATTGTGAAATCATGACTCTCCACTATTCCATAATAGTGGAGAGTAAAAATGGCCCTGGTGCAGCTATTTTGAAAACTGTAATATTGTTACCTAAAATACAATTCTAC
Source organism: Molanna angustata (assembly GCA_963576475.1). Taxonomy (NCBI): domain Eukaryota; kingdom Metazoa; phylum Arthropoda; class Insecta; order Trichoptera; family Molannidae; genus Molanna; species Molanna angustata. The sequence continues at coordinate 11,172,043 of OY754965.1, forward strand.
AGGGTAAAAATATCTTAGCTGATAAATAAAATTTTTATAATATTGCACGAATTTTGAAGATTGTTTAAAAAGTAGAAAAATGTACGGCCTTACTATTATTGAATATACATAAAAAGCCGGTACAGTTTGGTACTCACCACTCCTTATTATCCATGAGCTGGCGCCTTTCGTCATCCGCTGGTGGTGCGTCCCTGACGGGCGCATATTGCGCGGCTACCAAGGGGTCCGTGGAAGGGTTTGGCTGTCCTCCCAGAGACCCTGTACCCGCGACTCCACCGCCACCGCCCTCAAGAGCACCGAGACCTCCGCCCTTGCCGAATACGCCGCGACGTCGGATCACCATGTGCATGAACAACCCTGAAAATATGCAACACATGAGTTTTATATTTTACATGATCAAGAACAGAAAAACTTGAATATATTAATTACATGATAAAAATAGAAAAACTTCAATATTGTACATGATCAAGGACAGAAAAACTTGAATATATTACAATGATAAAAATAGAAAAACTTTAATATTTTACATGATCAAGGACAGAGAAACTTTATATTTTACTTTCATAAAATACTTTACTCTATAAAACAGAAATCTGTACATCAAAAATGTATGTAAGTACATCTAAAAGACATTTGATACTTTTGAAAAGTATTTATCTTAATAGAAAATAGTTACATTTTTGCCGTTTTCTGCTATTTGTTGACAAACAGTATGTTTTTATATTAAAATATTAATAATACAAAATTTATGCTAGTAAATTATTATTTTATATTACGTCATATTAGAACAATTACAATTATTGAGATAGAAAATTATTATTTTATATTACGTCATATTAGAACAATTACAATTATTGAGATAGAAAATTATTATTTTATATTACGTCATATTAGAACAATTACAATTATTGAGATAGAAAATTATTATTTTATATTACGTCATATTAGAACAATTACAATTATTGAGATAGAAAATTATTATTTTATATTACGTCATATTAGAACAATTACAATTATTGAGATAGAAAATTATTATTTTATATTACGTCATATTAGAACAATTACAATTATTGAGATAGAAAATTATTATTTTATATTACGTCATATTAGAACAATTACAATTATTGAGATAGAAAATTATTATTTTATATTACGTCATGTTAGAACAATTACAATTATTGAGATAGAAAATTATTATTTTATATTACGTCATATTAGAACAATTACAATTATTGAGATAGAAAATTATTATTTTATATTACGTCATATTAGAACAATTACAATTATTGAGATAGAAAATTATTATTTTATATTACGTCATATTAGAACAATTACAATTATTGAGATAGAAAATTATTATTTTATATTACGTCATATTAGAACAATTACAATTATTGAGATAGAAAATTATTATTTTATATTACGTCATATTAGAACAATTACAATTATTGAGATAGAAAATTATTATTTTATATTACGTCATATTAGAACAATTACAATTATTGAGATAGAAAATTATTATTTTATATTACGTCATATTAGAACAATTACAATTATTGAGATAGAAAATAAGAAATATAAGAATTAAAAATAATTCGGCTTTATGGCTCAGTTGGTTAGATATCTGACTTCTGAGCCAGATTTCGGGTCCGGGTTCGATTCCCGGTGAAAACACAGTATTTAATTGTGTCTGTGAGACGATAAATATCACAAGTCTTCAGAATGTTGTAACATGGTATTGGGTGCGTGTTAAATTAATACTAGACATAGTACCTGTTAGTTACCCGAGAAGCAACACAAAAAATATATATATTTCTTTTATAATGACTTTATATTTCATATTTATTTTATTTGTGACGTCGCAAATTACGCAAAATACATCTTAATATTCGGATCCCGTAAAATTTGTTGAGCGAAACCGAATAAAACGTGATTGATAACCAACTTCACAAGATCTAATAAATTCACGTGGTGTGCACAACGCGTCATAAAGTGGCGTCCTGTCTTTATCAAATTTGATCAATTCCAATACAAACATTAAATGATGAAAAAAATATTGCGTTAATACATTTCGCGAAAATTGAAAAAAAAATGGAAGATAAACTCTTTTCCCTTGAGGGTTCAAAGGGGTTCAGAGGCAAGGTCGTGAGTTATTAGTGTTAATTTTGCTCCAGCTTTAACGGGGCACAAAAAGTTCTAAATGAGTTTAAACTCCATTTCCCAAGGGCGGCATGCAAATTACGTTTTCATAAATCACTACAACAGAAGGTCGACGTAGCTTAAAACTCCAGCAGAAATTTATTTACTCTTCCGAAGATTCTGTGAAGCCAAAGTTCCCGAGATACCCGATATTTGATCTTCCTTGTCCAAGAACAAAATACGTGAACTCCATTGTTTTTAAGTCAAAATATTTTTCTGTTTAAAACATGTTTATATTTTATAAATCTCTATTATTTCATAAACCGATTGAAATAAATTATTAATTTTAACTATTTTTAATTACATTTAAATCTAAATTCAAATACAATTTTAATTGTATTATCTAAAAAAATTATTTATTATAATCCATAATTCTTTATTGTAAACTACATTTTGATTTGATATAATTTTTATAATAATTTTAAATTTTTTTATTTTTAAATAAATTTTATAACAACAATATATAAATTTTATAAATAAAGTAAAATTAATCGTGGAATATCAATTATTAAACAGATTTCTTCTAATCAAATATATTGATTAATAATCGTGTTAATGAAAATATTATAGGTAGGTAGGTATGATGTGAAAACCAATTTTCGGCATGCATTTTTAATAACGATTGTTATTCCAAAAGATTCGTAGGCATCGATTTTCTTCTCAATACACGGAGACCCTATAAATATTAGGTAGTCTCTGATCTTACCAACCTTAAAGCATCCAGCATTGGACATTAAATGCTGAACATAGACAATGTACCAAAGTACACACAAATTGTTTTATGGATGGACAAAACATGGTGATCGACAAAAAGTAAAAAAATAGGGAGAGGCATGTTTGACTACATGAGCACATTGATTAGGTAATTGTTTCCTTTGAGCCAATCTATTCGACTATGTTATTTTTTATAGTATTGTAATAAACAATACAACTTTATGCATTTTGAAAACAAACATTTATTATATAACAAATACACAAATGAACAATGGTCAAACCATACAAGACTCGTTCTATCGAATTAAATCACATATATTCAAGAGTGGCCATAATATTTCGGATAGGTTAACTTCATGTAAGTCGGTCATTCTGGTACTAATAAGGTTTTATATAAATTGAAATCAGAATTATAAAAACCTCACATAATTCTAAACTCAATGGTAATCATAGACTTTCGCTATAAGTTCCTTAGTCAGACTTTTATGAAACATTGAAGGGCAGCAGGCCCTTTCTCCTCTTGAAGACTAAGGAAATCTCCTTTTTTTCGCTTCAGGGTTGCTTTCACAACAAACGCCGAGTGCACTTAGTGACGCTCTAAGCCGTTCGTAATGATCGGATACAGACGCTCGAAATACACTCTGTGGCGTTCAGATTGAACGTCGAGTGTACGCACCAAACGCTCGGTAAAATTGTCGGGTGAAAAACGCTCTGACAGTTATAGTATCTGTTGACTTATATTTTATCTGTGGAATGATGACTTCTATTTGTTTCGGTGGTATCTATTATGTCAGTTGACATTACATATGTATGATGACAATATGCATTCACAAACAGCTTAATTTATAAAAATATTCGAAAACTTCTAATTTAAGGTCAGAGATCATTATTTACTCCACTGCCCAATTGTTGTCTTTCGATGAAAATATAACCTAAACAGAGACATGTATGATAAATGACATTTGACATTTAAAACGCCGCGCCGCTCGAAAGCTTTCAGTGAGATTGGTGTAAAAACGTCATAATCTGCAACTTCAGGTACATCCGACGCCTGACGTCGAGAGTTGAATATGAACACAGCCCAGGATTTGATTACAGTCGGTAAATCATTAGATTCTTAAAGAAGGAGCAGTGAAAATTTCACATATTAGACTCAACAGCCATTTTAAAATGACAATAGCACATAATGACCCTCGCAGAAGATTCACATGTCGAGGATGAAACGATATCTGCTTCGCGTTTACCTAGTCTAGGTGTCCAATGTACAAACCAGGGGGGCAATCAACCGGCGAAATCAAAACCCTCGCGATTACCCATATCATAGATATAATTATTATATGGAATTCTATAATATCTTGACATGTTTTAGAACTACATAAGATAATTATATCCATGATATGGGTAATCACGAGGGTTTTGATTTAGACGGTTGATCAGACTTGCCCTCCTGATGGAAACTATGCACAGATAATTGAATCAACACACTGTATGATTTGGAAATATGGGGACATCAAAATCAACAAAAACATGTGGTGGGAATTGTTGGGATGGGATAGCACTTCAAAACTGGAGAATTACAATGGATCACAAATGTGGTCACAATGCGAAAACAATAGTCAACCTTACACCATAAAATGGTGTTATAGATTGAACTTAAAAATATATAGTCCTTAAATATGTTCCTATACTCTCTAACCACTGGCATATTTTAGCAATATCTCTTATATATCTACGCATGCTAAGTTTGGTAAGATAAACGTAATGGGGTGACATTTGTCTAAGAGCCGAAATAGCTGTAGCGCGGAGTATAGGAGAAATCGTAGGAATTTAATAGCACTACGAACTACATCCTAATGAAAATCATTGTACCTACTAAAAATACTGCGCCGTTTAATGTTTCGTCGAGTTTCTATAGTGTAAAATATTTTACAATCAGAATTGAGCATGGAATTAAATATAAAATCAATATCTGCACCAGCACCGATATATTGACCGCAATGCTGTACAGTACATAGCACATACTGAATTCACGCGGGAAACTATTCCAACTGTCGATTTGTTCAGGAGAACTTTGTTCTCTTAACATATCGACAATGTTTCAAGCCAGGATACGCGAGAATTGTATGCAGAGGTCTACTTTTTTCACGGCTTTTCCAACTTTGAAGTCAAAAAACATCAACTTAGAGGCTTCGCAGCATACATGTTCCATACACGGATTTAGTGTGTGTGTGTGTCCCTTATAACATTTGATCCGCTCAATTTACAGAGCCCAAAATTTTTCAGAATATATAAACAGTTATAGGCCTACAAAACTTTTATACTCAGAATTCTGAATTTTTGTTTCAGTCAGGGGTTATCAACTTTTGAATTTTTACTTTATTTTTCCATATATCTCAGAAACCATAAAAGCTAGAACGCTGAAAATTGGTATAAATATAGACAAATACAAAATATCAAATAAGTTTTTTCAAAAAAATTCCAGGGTTTCTCAAACATTTTTTATTAAGAAAAATATTTTTTTTATAATAAATTTATGAGTTTAACTGCCTATATTTCCAAATTTTTTAAAAATATCAAAAAAGCCGAAACACCCCAACTTGATAATTTAATTTTCTATAAAAAAAATTAACATTATAGTAGTATATCTTAAATTTTTTTAATATTTTTTATAAAAATTGAATTAAGTGACGCATCGCTTCATACAATTTGTATGACAGTCGCCTATACACAATATCTATGAAGACAATAGTTTGATACTTAATCTCCAAACATACATACATACCATCATGCTGTTTTCATATTCTGGGTAGGAAAAAAAGACTGACCTCCATACTATCCTATCCTGACAAACATAACTACATGTTTTATATAGAAAATAAAATATCTTCAAATATTTATTAATTTGTGTTGTTTATAGTATAGTCATCGACAGTTGGATTTCATGTGTTACATGCAACTAGTTATAACTTAATATATCTGTTGACATAGTATTATGTTCATTAATTTATATTATAACAGTAATTTAGAAAAACAGTTAACTTGACATGTGTCTTTTCTAAATACACAAAGACTCATATTTTTTCCATTATAAATTACAGATTATTAAAAACAATAAATTATATATTAAATACCTAGTTTTAGAAGACGTTGAGCTCAATAGTATACCTAGTCATATATTGCAGAAAAATGTTGTTCCAGACAATACACATCCATTTAAACAAATATAAAATTAATACAGATTAAAGTCAAACTAAATATTATGTACATTGTGTATTCGCCTGAAATGAACAGTAAACTCAGTAAAGCTAATTATTTAACTATTACATAAATAATTCCATTGTTTTATCAGTACATTGAAAGAAAATTTCAAATTCCACTGATATTGGAGATAACAACAAATACTTAAATGGATTTTATTATTAGCATTTCTTGGCTGAAATTTGTCACCAAATATTTGGCACATTTGAAATATTTACTTTCTCAAGTACATATTATACATAGGTACCTACTTTGACGTAAGTAATTTATGATTATATCATGTATGAATAAGAAATTTTATCCAACGATATCAAATCAAAGCTTATCAAATATGTCTAATATTATTGTGATTTGTACTTATGAATTGAATTATTATTTGTAAATTGTGTATGGTACAGCAAGTCCAGCAATGAGATCATGCTTAAAAATTAGATTCTAGAGGCTTGTCCTTTTGAGATATCAAATTCTATGCATTTACAAGCATAAAATATTTTAATTTGCTTTCATTTATACTCCTCACTAACCCAAGGATATATAGTGGGGAGTTATGATTTCGCAATTTTTAAGGCTATTTTTTTGCAGATTATCAACTAGTATCATGCTGAGATTGTATTCAGAAAGTTTCATCACAATGTATCTGTGTGTGTTTGCTATGTGCTGGGTGCAGTGTGCTATGTACGGCGTGTTCATTTTACTTTATCGATTATAGACTAAAGTACTCATTCGATTCTATTCAAATTTTGCAAATATGTATATCTAATACTCGATTAGATCCCATTAGATTTCGAACGATATATGAATAGTGCTTCTCAATTTTTTTAACTGTCAAATATTTCAAAGTGACCCCAAGCTCAGGAAAATTAAAATTTGAAATTTTTATTTTCAAATTCGTAAAAAGGCACATCGCTTTGATAAAATGGCATTGAAGAGTTATCAAGTAATAAAATATTTAAATAAAAAATAATTTAACAAACTCATTTCATGAAAATGCTGAAAATTTTCTATACAAAATTTGAATACTTTATAGAATGACTCGTTAGTGAGGAGTTTAGCGTTGGCCACAACCCACTCGTTTATATAAGAAACTCTTTCTTAATAATTTTTCAGTGTTTTCACGGGGTTACTGGTTATACTGGTTATAAAAACCAAACAACGGAGGATTTTTCAAGTTTTTTTATTTCTTTTACAAGATGGCATTAGTAGAAATTTAAGTAACTATTTCGATGAGCCCAAATGTACAAATAATTACATTTTTTGTATTTGTGTGACGAAATCATAAGAAAGATAAAATTTTACAATTTCGTCCTTAATTTTGGTGAAATAACTCCCGTAGATGACAGTATGCACATATATATAATGGGTAGATATATAAAAATACTAACTTTATTTCGTCCCCATTGGGTTTTTATCTGTTCGACAATACCAAGACAAAACAAGAGCATGTATCTGTAAATAGAAATTCTATTAAATGAATTTATTTATTATTATTATTATGTACTCTGCAAACCACAGAGGAATTACAAAAATACCTATATCACAAATAATAAAAGATCATAGGTATATAATATACATTATATATATTCATACTTATGGATTAGATGTTCTAGAATAATCAGTGATATTATTACAGGTACAAGACAGAAGGTAGGTAAGTAAATACGTATCAGAAAATAACTTCAAATAATAAAATAACTGTACTAACACAGCGGTAATGACAGCCACAGACCACAAGAAACAATACTCGTATTTCGAATAGATTTCTTCTTCTTAAGCGCACTTTACACGGACGAGGTTTTCAACGGGGTTCAGGTTTCAACGGAATTTTCAACAGTAGCATCTAGTACCAGCTCTTCTTTTCTACATTCTTATGTTATGTTTAAGTTCGTCGAGATCTACTACGAGATAATACTACGAGATCTCAACCAATCAGAGAGCCAACCGGAAACAGAATGCGGAATGGTAAATGTGGATTGTAGACTCTAGTATTTTCAACGTTTATCGTAAAACATAAATCTGTAAAATTATTCGTTGCCGACAAGTCAACATGACTACTGTTTATGTTTTGTTGACTTGTTCGCGGTATAATTTGTTTATTTGAAATCTCTCGACCAGAGAGCAATGTTTTAAAACAAAATCAAAAAATTGAAGGTCCAAAAAATCAAATCGTGTCCAATTCATATCAAATGCCGGGAAAACGAGAGAAAGATAAAACATTGTTGAACGAAACGCGAACAAGCGAATGACAAAATGTTATTATTTTTCACATAAATGGCATATTTATTTTTTTCGTAATTGCAATAATAGAGGTCGCAAATAAAGGAGAAAATAATACTGGTGTAAAGCGATGTTTAGAGTAAAATGTATTTTGGACGCTGTTTTAAGCGTTGAAAACCTCGTATGTGTAAAGTGAGCTTTAGTCGCTAGTTTCGCAATTTTCTAATGTCGCAGAGAAATAATCACTGAACAAATTAATGTTTAGAATTAAACAATATTACACACCATTATGCTGTGTCTATAGTAGCCCAATTGTCTATATCACAGATTTGGTGATATATAATATTTGTTCGTGTTTCATATACCTACTGTGTACATCCCGTATACCCAAGGTATAGACGTCAACAAGAGCCTTAATGAAGTTAGTAGAAAACAGAACGCCATACGCCGACAGTCAAGAGTCTGAAGGTGGTCATCAAATGGGTTTAGATGAGTGGTGGCAGAGCGGTTAGCGCGCTGGGTTAGTGATACAGAGGTCGCGAGTTCGAATCCTTCCACGACCGATTTCGGTCCGGAACACCATCATATTCGTAGCCCCCAATATTCGGCCACTCGGATTCCACTAGTGTTTGCTATCACTGTGTCTTGGTGCGTGCAGCGTGCATGTCACTCCTATCATGGGACATGACAGTAGAAGCACAAGCGTAGTTGATACCAAGATATTTATTTATTTTAATTATATTAGTGATGATTTAAATTATCTTTGAAGTGAAAACATTACTCATAGCCGAGATAAGGTTATACCAGGAAATAAAGCAGATTTAGTGATCGGTTTCACAAATGAAATTAAATGAGATAATAAATGCAAAATGCGAATTGACCGCAAGGACTTCTTGATATCGAATTTAGCGGAAAATAATATTGCAAAACAAGTTGATGTATGTTTAAGGATAATATAACATTAAAACCTATTATAGTATTATCGCGAAATACATTTTTTTTGTTTATTTATTAAAAATCCTTTTTTTACAAATATAATAATATCTAATGTAGGTACAATATAACTAGATAAGTAGTAAATAAAATGTATAGTACTATAATAAAGTTAAAGTTTATGTTATCAGTGTATACATGTCATATTAATTTTAATTTGTGGATTTAGGCTACTCTACTAGACTATGCCTGTCCCAGAGTAGTGTTATATAAATCAGTTCTATTATTTTTAATCGTCATAGTGTAAGTTAATTTTTATAAGGTTTAGTGTTAGGTTGAAGTGAGACAGAGGTGCAAGTAAAGTATACTTTCACCTCTTTTTTTTGCTTGATGTAAAAATGGTAAATGCTAGTATAATTTAGATTTTTTTGTTAATCAATAATGTAGTAATATTAATACCCGGAATGTTGTATATTGTATGTATAACCCCCAAAATGAAAATTGAAGAGTCTCGAGTAAATGGTTCTGTGCAGTCAAATAATTCTATTCAAATGATTGTCATTTAATATTTTTAGAATTATCTGTTGCGCGCACGTGTATAATTCCATTACAGTTAACCCATGACTATTTGTATTGTGTTTATACACATTATTATTGATATAGGTAATAGGTTTTCCGATTCATCCTAAATCATCGATAATTTCGACCGAAGTGAATCGGTTTTTACGTAATAAAAATAAATACTTTTGAAACTGCTCTGGGTGGTGGCCAACGTTCCCTCTTAATTTTTCTATTGTGTGTGCGGATCTTCGACGCATCTGTGCAGTGGCGGTGCGATAAATTTACACCCCCCATCCCATAAACACACATACAATTTTTCATTAAAATGTATATTTTTAGGGTTTATATTAATCACAGTGATTTTATATAATAACAACACTAACAAAGATAATTTTTAAAATAAATAAAAAAGATAACTAAAATCTGGCAATGGAAACTTTCTTATATAATATTGACTGCGCACACCTTACAGGGAACTGAGGGAACATAGGTGGTGGCACCCTTTGATAGATGGGTGGTAGCAGAACGGTTAGTGCACTGGATTAGTAATCCAGTGATCGTTTTCGATTTGTACCACGACACTTATATCACAAGCATTTCTGCTTAATTTAAGGAATGTATGACGATGTATATGTACTTTTCACAGGAACATATTCATTCTAAAAAAATAGCAAAATACTTTCATTAATGTGGCAGACTTAAGGCTAGCGTCCATACAGGCGTTACGGACGGATCAGACGGTTTTTAGTATTCTTTGTATAGGAATTCATAAAAGTGCGTCCACTGATCGACGGAGAGCGTGCAGTATTACCGCTAGGCTGCGTTCAGAACAACATTCAACGTCGGGCGTTGGATGTACCTGAAGTTGCAGATTATGGCGTTTTTTACACTAATCTCACTGAAAGCTTTCGAGCGGCGTTTCAATATGAACGCAGCATCGGGCGTTTTAAATGTCAAATGTCATTTATCATACATGTCTCTTTTTAGGTTATATTTTCATCGAAAGACAACAATTGGACAGTGGAGTAAATAATGATTTCTGACTTTAAATTGGAAATTTTCGAATATTTTTTTTATAAATTAACCTCTTTGTGAATGCATATTGTCATCATCAACTGACATAATAAATACCACAGAAACAAATAGAAGTTATCATTCCACAGATAAAATAGAAGTCAACAGATATATTACTGTCAGAGCGTTTTTCACCCGACAATTTTACAGAGCGTTTGGTGCGTACACTCGACGTTCAATCTGAACGCCACAGAGTGTCTTTCGAGCGTCTGTTTCTGGTCATTATCAACGTCTCAGAGCGTCACTAAGTGCACTCGGCGTTCATTGTGAACGCAACCCTAGCCTTCATTGCCCGTTTTTGTTTAATATTTATAACTAGCCAATCAAAAAGATCGCTTTACTGGGTAAAAACCATAATTTAGAATGCTCCTAATTGATTAAAATACAGATATCCAATTTACAATAAAATATATACCTATATCAAGTACATATCCAATTTACAATTAAGTATTTAACTTTTTGCCATATGCCATTTTGAAATAACAGTAACACTTACACACAACAACCTCATTGGAAAAAACCTTGTTATGGGCATGAAACGATGAAACTGGGTTCATCTGCCGCAGATTTCCCATGACAATGTCCTATTATAAATCACACTGCCACTGAATTGAATGTTTAATTAAATTTTTATTCTGGGAGACATTAAATTGCTTATATTCGTTATCCACACACAATTTGGCCATATTCGTTATCCACACACAATTTGGCCTTTGTAACGTCCTTTATGTAAAATCCATCCGTTAATTTAACGGTTTATCGTTGAAATTTGTAAGCACCTACCATGTTTTGTGAAAAAACACTGAATCAATTAAAAAATAAACATTAAATACGTCCGCCCGATATATTGGATGTTTTATACAATCTTAATCGATGTGCGACTGTCCCAATACAAAGAAAATCCCAACCCATTTGGAAAAATGCTATTTATTTATTTATTTATTTATTTATTTTATTTTGGGAAACAAAACAGCTGTTACATGTTTTACATTAATAAAAAAATAACAATCAGGAAAGTAAGCCAATTACATTGTTCCACAGAATAATATACATAATAAAAGACAATTCAGTACAAAGTCAAAGACAAAAGTGTGGTGTAAGTGTACAATTGTGATGTGTGTGTATGTGTGTGTGTGTATGTGTGTATTTTATGAAGCGAGGGTGGGACATGAAGAAAGGTAGGAGAGGAGGAAAGGGTGAGTTGTCATATTAATACAGTATTGGACATACCAAAAATTGTACAATTTGGTACATAAAGTATTCATTATAATATTGATGTTAGTTGTTTTTTTAATGAATGTAGGCTATTGTTAAAAATATCTGGCTTATGATTAAGGTTATTGTACATATTGCAGCTGCGGTTAATAAAAGTGTTGTTTGCATAGTTTGTTCTTGAGTATTTATTTATTATTTATTCTATCGAACCAAGAACTGATAATAAGAATATTAGAGAAAAAACATCCGTCACTGTCCATTATAAACAAAATTGCATGTATTTGAAATTTCATAATATGCAAATATACTAAATATTATAGAGGTATCATTATTTCGTCTTGAGAGTCGGTACAAATATCAATTTTAATGTCATTAAAACACGAAATACTCGAAGTTAGTACTTAAGCTAACTGTGAATAAATTTCATAAAAAAACATGTAATTATTTACAAGTGGCCTGTCTCTCCAATTTCTAAAAACAGAATATCGGCTGTCAAATATGACGTTTAATTTGAAATAAGTTTTATTCTTATTGTGTTTCAAATATTTAAAAATCTGTAGTCATTTTAGTTCGACTACCTATGTATTTCCTTGCAGTCATCTCTCTTTGTTACTTTTAAGAGCGGTGTCTGAAAAGGTTCATGTGTTCTTTCAGAATTCTGCAAGAAGACGTTATCTGTCCCCATAAGCAGAATGGGCGGTGGTGGAGGAAAAACAAGATGATCATAAATCTAGACGTAACGAATACACTCTTTATATTCTGAGTACCTACGGACTATAATACATAAATCTAGACGTAACGAATACACTCTTTATATTCTGAGTACCTACGGACTATAATACATAAATCTAGACGTAACGAATACACTCTTTATATTCTGAGTACCTACGGACTATAATACATAAATCTAAACGTAACGAATACACTCTTTATATTCTGAGTACCTACGGACTATAATACATAAATCTAGACGTAACGAATACACTCTTTATATTCTGAGTACCTACGGACTATAATACATAAATCTGAAGAAAAAAAATACATCCCATAACATTGATTCCGCACACAATATTAAGAAAATTGTCAACATAAATTTACTAAGCCAAGGTCGCTGTAATCACAATCGATATTTTCAAAATAATATGTATAAAATTTGCGACTGGGTTATTTCTTTCTGACCTTATTTCTACCAGAAGAAAATAATGGATCATAATAATAAACGACATAGCATTGGAAGGTCTTACGAACATTCTCGAAATACCCAAACGAAACCATGTTAAGAATGAAATCAGCGAGTCTATTATAATTACAAAATGAACATATTTCATGTATTATTATAACATATTAATGGGTGATTCCCAATCGCCACGCCAGTCTGCAATAACACTTAAGTAAATGTTACTCCATAAACACAAGTTGCTGGTAAATATATGTATAACAAGTCTGCACAACACGTACATGAAATATATTTTAGCACCTACTTAATTTAAACGAAGAAGTGATTAATCGAGGGGCTATGGCAAGAAATACCTAATATAAAAATTGCAGAAATACCTAATATAAAATCTGGTAATTTTATAGCTCGGCAATACAAAGGAAACTAACATTCATGATGCAGTTGTAGTAAAACGAGCACGTGGCCAAAAAAGGCGTGGAAGAAGAATAAACCTTTACAAAGCACATCACGTGCAAGAAAACGCGACAAAACAATTAATGTTAGAAAAAGAAATGTTCACATAAAAAAGAAGAATGTAAATTGAATCTATACAAAAAAGTAATAAATGCTTCAAATGTTATACACAACTGACGAAAAAGATCTTGATGAATATTCAAGGGTTATGTATACTTAAATGACGGTTTGTAGAAATAAGTGTAAATAATAATCGGTAAGCATGTATTTGTGCAACCACAGAAGTGTCCTCAATAAATACTAATAGAAGAAGTAATAAAATATAGATTTCAAAACGAACTCCATTTAAAAAAACATAAATAAACGGAATTTCGGTTTAAATTTTAAACTTTTTACTCGTCGAGGGACATAGCGCGATGGTTTGTATGTACATATTTCGAAAGACCAATTTATTTCGTAAGAACTATAAATCTCAGCCGTCACGTGACTCATGTATGATTCACAGTTAATTGGTAACAATAAAGGTACCCAGACTGTGGTAATATACTAAATTTATTAGGTTATTTTCGGTAAGTTAGTGTCTTCTCATGTGCCCGCATTATTATTGGAATTGTTTGTGGAATAAATTACCCCCACTTATGGTTGAGAGTGAATAACTTCCATAATATTATAATAATGCTTTAATTTTCGATAATCTCAAATAATATGACTTAACTATATCCGTGGATGACAAACGGAGAAAATCATTAAGTCAAAACCATTTATAGGTACTTTTGGTGCCTTGTACACAATCAGACGAAATATAATAACATCTGCAACACATACACCAATCACGTTTTCAAATCAGACATATGTAAAAATCAATTCCTTATAACTTATAACAGCTTTAATATTTGTTATTTAACTGATACACTTTTTTTCACATCTATTATTTAATGTTATTCAGAATTTTGGACGGAATAATTGGAATGTGTGCGAGTGAGAGTAAAAGAGACGCTGACTTTTGACAGTTTAAAATGCTTGTTTGTTTGGTGTTTGAAAAAGGGCTTTGCCTTCTACGATTACTTCTCTCTCATTTCAAACTCAATGATTGTTTAAATGCATCTTTTCTTCAATTCCGTCCTGTTCGGTGTCTACATATTTTTATACAAGTAAAATCTTTTCTGGTTGGACTGTCCAGAGAGGGACTTGAACAGCCTAGGCATAAATAATTGGAGAAGAATAGCCGTCGACAGAAAGGAATGGGACGGCCAAGATCCACAAAGCGTTGTAGCGGGAGTGATGTATGTATGTAAATTATTTCTCTCGAGTGCTTCCTAAAGTTAAGAACACCTCGATTTATATCCTCGGGTTAAAATATAATTTATATCCGTAAAAATATAAATGTCATACGAGTGCGTGTTAAACAATTGATTTAGCAGTCGGATCCGGTTTGGTGGCGGAAACGGAAATGTGTGCAGCATAGTAATATACTACCTACTACCATTATTATTGTTACCCAAACAGAGAACCTTTGGAAGGATACAGTCAATAGCTTGGCACACACGTTCATCATCGTAACGATCTGCATACATTGTTTTCCTAACAGCCAGAGACAGGAAGATACGACCCGGCCATAATGGTTATGGTAATTATTAATAATGCTATTACCACAAACAGTGTACTTATTTATTCATTTATTTATGACATTGTCCCAACACCACTAGCGTATCAAGGGACATTAATATAAGTCAAACCGTCAAAACCTGTTTCCGTTTATTTATAGTTATGAAAAAACACACATCCTAGTCTAAATTAAATGAGACTACTCAAAAATGAGCGTTGTAAGAAACAGGCCATAGTCACAATATATTAAAAGTTGAAGTATTAAAAAGTTAGTACGTTTTATTTTAATATCAAATGGAGTTCTTTCATTCAAAATTCTAAATATAATATACAAAATAATAATTGTTATAATTTTGTATAAGGTACAAATACTTCATTGTATTACACTATATTTTTTCAATCATTGACTCCCACGGACTACTCGCACACTGTTATGCGGACGATTGGCAGCTTTACTTTTATTGCACACCAGAAAATGCTCACCATCTAAAAACCACAATCTGTAAATGTATCGAAGATATCGGTGTTTGGATGTCAGCAAACAAACTTAAGCTAAACCCAACAAAGACAGAACTACTCTGGACAGCAACACGCAAACGAAGCCATTTAATAGACACCTCCCCACTAACTTTCGAAAATTCAGATATTCTTCCTAAATCCTGTGTTAAACTTCTTGAAATCAAAATAGATTCAAATCTAAGCTTTTCAAACCAAATTAACACAGTTACTTCTTCTGCTTTCTTTCAACTAAGACGTTTAAAGTCAATCCGAAGGAGTATCCCAATTGAAGCCATGAAATCTTTGGTAAGCGCTTTTGTTGTCTCCCGTTTGGATTATTGTAACGGTATATATGCGAATTTACCAAAGAAAGAAATTAATAAAATTCAGTCTTTTTTCAATGCTGCAGCCAGACTCATCACTGGAGCCTCCAAATTTTCTCACATCTCTCACCATCTTCGCAATCTACATTGGCTTAAAGTCCCCGAAAGAATTGAATATAAGCTCTGTCTCATAATCTTTAAAGCACTTCGTGGTATGGCTCCTACTTACCTCTACGAACTGTGCATTCCGCTTTCAATAAATGACAGACAATCATCACTTCGTTCTGCTTCTTCATCCATGGTTGGGAAATTAGTTGAAATAAACAGGGTGCACACAACTAATTTCGGTGATCGTGCATTTGCTGTGGCAGGACCAAATGCATGGAATAAGCTCCCACATACCCTCAGACAAACCGAAAATATATCTTCGTTCAGAAAAAAACTCAAAACGCACCTTTTTCGCAAATCTTACCAGAGCCAAAATGATACAACGTAATCAATTTTTCAGCGCCCTTGAGGTGAGATATTCATAAAAACGGCGCTATATAAATTATCCAAATTTATTATTATTTATATGTGTTCACTATACTATGTGTTCAATACTTCATTGTATTACACTGCGAATATATTACCAAATGGTAATTTATTTTTCCCTCTCCAATTATTTTTTTTTCGAATTTTATTTACAGCTATTATAGATAAATATGCGCTTCTATACGACAAGATAAATATGAGTTGCATCATAAATAGCGTTTGAATACAATTCATACAAATGTAAAATATAATTATTACGTAATTTTAGACTAGTGTGTCAAATTATTAAATCTGAATTTTTTCTTCGATCTTACATAGATAGATACGTGTTTTTTTGTGAAATTTATTTCCCACCATAAAAATGTTATTTCTTATTTCTAATAAGCAGAAAACCTCTAATAAATGAAGACCCAAAATTATTTCCACCTCATTTTATACATTAAAATACAAATCATTGAAGAATGAAAATTCTTAATAAACAAATAAAATGCTAATGCCAGTAAAATATAGGTAATAATTGAAAAAAAATATATAGGTAGTAATTGTACAACAAAATATAAGTAGTAATTGTACAACAAAATATAGGTAGTAATTGTATAACAAAATATAGGTAGTAATTGTACAACAAAATATAGGTAGTAATTGTACAACAGAATATAGGTAGTAATTGTACAACAAAATATAGGTAGTAATTGTAAAACAAAATATAGGTAGTAATTGTACATCAAAATATTCAACAATGAACAGCTCAATTAATGCATTGTCGATTGAGTATGTAAAAGTTGAATATCGTTAGTGGATGCAAATTGCATTGTGATTCACTGCTATTGAGAGACATATCCGATACACCTATATACCTACTATACAGGAGAAACAAAGGCCGAAAAAATAATTGATCATGCACTCAGCAACACTGTGTATAAAGATCAAATCACTTACGCTCTGTACAACGATTAATATGGCTAATTTGAAATATGATTAAAAAAGTAAAGTCAAAGGTGTAAAAATAACAATCACGTCGTGTCATTAATAAGATAGGCGGAGAGTTCCATATACCATACACCACAATCGTTGCAAACACCCGTATATCGTCTCATACACGCACAATATCAGTTGTGGAATTGATATTCACTCTATGAAAGAATGCCCCGTTTTGCCGAGTGTTTCTAACATATCACAGGATAAAATTGTTTGGCTTATAAACTACTACAATGGAGCGTAAAATCTTTCCATCATTCCTCTTTCATCTTTAAACATTATCAAGGAACCTTAAGTGACAAAAAATAGTGACATTATTGTTAGATGATCCAAGATTTTTAGGAAATGAAGATGCTGACTAAAAACGAAACGCTGGTAGGTATGTCAAATTGAAACTGCAGAGGATATCTTAAGATTTTTAATGCATTTTTTTTTTTATTTAATTTTTTATTAATTAGGATTGACAAAATCAAACCATGCATCGAAACTATAATAATTATACATCAGTATAATATATTCAATTAATGACTCTTAAATGGGTCAGTCCACGTCAAAACATCCAGCCGTGTCACTCATGGTCTCAGATTTTGTTGATATTTTTTTTATTTGTTCCTTTTGACATACTTATTTAACAAAGCAAAATATTATGTTGATATCTTACATACTTTTTGAGATATATTTTTTTGAAATTGGTTGAAAAAAGACCCGAGGCCTATTTCCGAGGCCTTACATTTTTGTGACGCCATAGTATAATCACGACTTTTCAAATTTTAATGTATCTCAGTAAATTTTTCTTTAATATTCTAGTAAATAAATGTAAATTTAGATAAAAATACAATTATTCATTCAAATCTTATATATTTTACATATAAAATGTTAGACTTGTGTTTTCCGGTTATTTTTTGGCAAAAAAAAAATATTTATGGCAATTATATTTTGAGAATTTCAGAGTAGTAGGAACTTGACGCTGGTCGCCAATCAATTTTTACCTTTTATCGCATTCTAAGTCACATTTTTAACACTGACACTCTAAAAGCCATGATTTTTTTTTATTTATTAATAAACTTTATAGTATTTTGAATAAAAAAATGTTGAGTGGCTTTGATATTTGCCGGCCCATTGGAGATATTTGAATTCTTGAAAGTAATGTTTTTTTGCAAAAAAATAACCGAAAAACACAACATGTAAAATAAAGATGTAAGATTTGAATGAATAATTGTATTTTTATCTAAATTTACATTTATTTTTTTAGAAAAATTTACTGAGATAAATTTAAAATTGAAAAAGTTATGATGTTTCTATACTATTGTGTCACAAAAATGTAAAGCCTCGGAAATAGGCTTCGGGTCATTTTTCAAAATAACAAAAACTGAGACCATACTAAAAATAACAAAATCTGAGACTTCTTAAGAGTATATTGTTTTCGAAAATCTGTTTAGAAGCCGTACTTGACCTCCAAAATAACACAAATAGCGATGGAAATAAAAAATGTATCCAAACATTACGTCCAAGAAATACTTTCCAATGTTCATTTGAGATCTTTTGAAACAAAACGTAAAAAAAGGATACGTATTTTTTAAACCACACATAGCTTAATTTTTTGTTTACGTTCATAAATCATGTATTTTTTGTTTCTTTACAACGGAATTCGATGCGTTATTTTCCTCAAATAATTTCTTGGCATGCGACTAAACAATAATAAACGAATATTAACGAATTATTTGTGTCAACAGTAGTGGTGGTGGTGGTGGTGGTGGGGTGTTGACCAGTGAAATTACCCCTGACCTTAGAGACATTTTCACGTATAACAAGGCCAAAACGTAATACGTATTATTGGACCGTGGCCATGACTAACGACTTTAACAACCAAGATTACGCCACATTAGGTATAGAAATCACAATGAAATCAAAACAAAAAACTCGATCCTGGATGGACGTTAAATAATACATTATATAATATGTAAATAAAAATATGCATTATGAATACAGACGAAGCAGGAATTTGTTTTCTTTTGCGATCATTAATTCATTAGAATGATTCGAAAAAAAAAATTTCAAACGGAACACGTCAATATTTTTTCTCGGTATAGTTTCTGGAAAAAAAATGATCAAAGAATATTTACTTACATCCGATCAATCATCATTTCGTTTATCTCCAAATAATTCATGGATATTTATTCAGTAGTTTCTTGGATATTTTCTACATCAAAATATTTAAATTTCAAATGGAATTTGTGTAATACCTTAATCCAGAACAAAAAATTTTAAAATTTAAAAATCTAAGTAATTCGTTCCAAACATAATACGAATAATCGAATCGAAACATTAAATTTAATTCAACAGCTACAACGTCGTGCACTGGGATTATCATCATAGCCTTGGCTATGTTTGAAAGTACCTAATATCACTGACACGAGGAGTACAAAGATCGTTTGATTCGGTTCTTTTGATCGTTAATGTAAATAAAATACACGACGAATCCCTCAAACCTTGTATTTTAAAGTCAAAGTAATGATCGAATAACAGTTGCAAAGTCTATGCAAGAATTGTATGTAATATATGCGAAAGAAATTTGATTATGACACAATATGCATGAAAGGATGCTTAATGATCTGTAAATAAGATCATTAAGACGCATAACGTTATAAAATTAGAAAAATGAAGTTTTAGTTTAATTTATTTAACTAAAAACCAAAAAGTAAGTTCGACCACATTGAAATACGAAAGATTGAAAAAAATGACAAAATCAACATATTATAAGAATATTCATTGTTTCGACGGTTACCTTGTGGTATTCCATAATTCAATTTTATTATAATATTAAATTGCTATAACCACTTGAGTTGAGTCTAACGCGACTAGTTTCGGGAGAAACTGAACTCCCATCGACAGGCGAATTACAACTAACTAATGTTGGACGTTTGTATCAGGTACCTAAATTAGAGTGTGGAGCGGGGGTGGGGGTATGTGAGTTATTATTGGGTATTTTCGTTGGGGGTGGAGTTATAGGGAACATTGTTAGTAAAGGGGAAGAATTTGGAAATATTATTGTATTAATTAATGATTTGCCTGTATTTATATTTTTATGAATTTCTATTGTTTCTAAATTGTTTAATTTTATTCTTTGATTTGGGACGTGGTGTAATAATTTTAAACTATGGCTGTGGAATGAGTGATTTGTTGATTTAATGTGGTTCGCGAATTCTTCCCAAATCAAAGAATAAAATTAAACAATTTAGAAACAATAGAAATTCATAAAAATATAAATACAGGCAAATCATTAATAAATACAATAATATTTCCAAATTCTTCCCCTTTACTAGCAATGTTCCCTATAACTCCACCCCCAACGAAAATAACCAATAATAACTCACAAACCCCCACCCCCGCTCCACACTCTAATTTAGGTACCCAATACAAACGTCCAACATTAGTTAGTTGTAATTCGCCTGTCGATGGGAGTTCAGTTTCTCCCGAAACTAGTCGCGTTAGACTCAACTCAAGTGGTTATAGCAATTTAATATTATAATAAAATTCAACATATTATATTTTGTATAGCTTCTTGGATGATGTCAAATATTAATTTAACACGCATCCAAGAACAAGTTGTCAAGTTCTGGAAACTTACGGAATACAAAAAATTCCTGATTTTTTTAGCAAAGATCGACCGACGATAGATATGGCATAAAAATATGACCGAAATATTCAAGGATGCAAAAATTTAATGTCAGAAAAAAATGTTTGATAAAATGATAATTAGAATGTGATGGTTTTCTCTGCTCATGCTATGAAATAATTTCTTCTGATACAAGAAATAGTATTAAGTGTATGTTTACAAACTCACCCAATAATGTGACACCAGCCAACAGCATAAGGATTCCTATTACTAAGAATGCAGTCGATGAACCCAGAGCGCCATCGATGAGGAGTTTAAGACCTGAAATAAAAAAAAAACACATTTTTATGATTACTTGATTACTTACTAACGGATATCTATATAAGGATAAAAGTCTACAGTTTATTTTTTTTTGAATCTACAACTGAATACAGCCCGTGTATAACAAATCCATCATTTATCTATATGTTCGTCCTTACACATAGATTCATTTAATGTCTTTCTGTGATTGTTTAATATCATTCGGTAATTATTAAAAGGAAACGAACTGAAATACCAAAATACGAAATACCTAAATATAATAAATGAATATAAAAGTGTGATAGTGAATGATTCAAGTCAAGATAATTACGTCAACAAACTCGCTTTACAAATAAAAAAGAAAAGGTATTTCTAGCTGTTTTTCAAATGCTCATTTTTGCTCAACAATCCTAGTTCCTTTTTGTATATGCGTTCATTTTATTCGTTCGTTCATTTTATAAAAACATTATATTGTATGACTTTTACGTAGGTTAATAACATTTCGACCTCTCGGTGTTGGTTTAAGTGCTCTAAATCTTCTTCCACTCGACTTGACGAACAAAGAAACAAAGAAAGGCATAATGATGTGACAACTACATGTCCATGTATTGGTTGAATATGCTAATTCTGAAACATATACGAGGAAATATTAAATCCATCGGATGATATCATCTTAAATCGTTATGGTCCAGTTGGCAAAGCGCAGTCATCTTCAAAATACATATAGTATTGCATACATACATGTACATACATACCATCACGCCATGACCCTCGCGGGGTAGGCAGTGAGAACCGAACGCCACACTTTTCTTTCCTGGCACGCCTCCCTCGTCTCGTTTACATTCATGCATCGCCTCATACATGTTCTTCTGTTGTTCACGCTTCTAACATTTCCGTCTTTATTCACATGGTCGTGCCATACCTTTCTCGGGTGTCCTCGACCCCTCATTCCCACCCGTCTGCAATGTATGTTTTCTTCTTCAGGCGTTCCTCATTCATTCTACCCGTGTGGCCAAACCATCTTAAGGTGTTCACATTCATTCTATAAATTACATCATTCTTCATCTTACATTATTTCCTTATGTCCTCATTTCTTACCCTGTCATTGTATTGCATATAAAAGTATAACTATTAAATAAGAGTCTATAGTAGGTTGTATAGTATATTTTGAAAATATACTACACAGCCTACCCAGTACCCTCAAAAGATATGTCTTTGAAATAAAAAACAGTTTGTATATACATTTTTTTATTGCATAAGGTTTTTGAAATTTGAATTTGTTTAATACTTTTCTTGTAAAATTAGTTTTAGTAAAATCATTGTTTATTTTTTTATTGAAAGAAACTAAAAAAACTACAAGGCCTACGAAGTAGATTTTTACTTCAATCGAAAGATATGAATATCTACCGGCCGAATTTTTTACTATTTCAATATTTTGATTTCTATTCTTGCTAAAAACACTCTAAATTTAACCTTTTCTTCACGGAAATTATTGTAAATTCCCAATCTGTGACATAAAATATTTGTCGTGTTTCATACGTTTGAAGGTAATTTAGTGTGCATAGTTGTGTGCATACGTATGCCCAGGGCATACAAGAACATTAAAATTATACTGAGTACATACATTGAGTATAATTTTAACTTCTGAAGATACTAGATGTCTCTATCAAAGGCGCAATGGCTTCCCATGTGTTTTATTCTTGTCTACTGTAAATACGAAATTAACACTATTAATAACCCTGTTTTATTCCGTTTATATAAACAAGCATATAAAACTTCCGAAATATAATGATTTACTAAGAAACTTAATAATGTCGAAATTTGGCGATCGTTGCGCAATCGAATAAATTGATCGCGCAACCAGCCAGCTAGTCGATAAGAAATCGTAAAATGTTAGTGACAGATGATCTCCTTGTATAGAACTAGGTGCATGTAACACATGAGATCCAACTGTCGATAGCGCTATAGTATATATGGTTGAAGAATAAGAACCAAACTATAAACCCATAAATCCAAATTATTAAGTCTTCTTAGATATTGTGTACAGGCGATTGGCATACAAATTGTATGAAACGATGTCGTCACTAAATTCAATTTTTATAAAAATTGTTAAAAAAATTGAGATGTAGGTACCTACTACTACAATGTTTATATTTTTTATAGCAAATTAAATTATCTAGTTGGGGTGTTTCGGCTTTTTTCGATATTATTAAAAACTTTGGAAATATAGGAAGTTAAACACAAAAATCGTTCAAGAGAATTACATCCTCTTGAACGAATCAACAGTTGGAAAATAAGTGAGATATACATAATATGTAGGTACTTATGATTGATCAAGTTAACAGATTTAACATGGCTGAGTGGTAATTCCGTTGAACTACCAATGCACTTGGCCCGAGTTTAAATTCACTTTCCATATCACTCCGAAAGCATTTTTGTTTAGTTAAGGAAAGATATGAAATATTAAAAATATACATAATAAAATTTGCTATACCGTATTAAAAATCATCTGGCACAATTCAAATAGAAACATTAACATAACCTCTTTATGTAAATATCACACACACACTATACAATACAGGTAGGTAATTTAAATACACATTAATATTTCCTTTGTTTTCTGTTTCCACGTTAGACAAAATAATATTACATAAGCAAATACTTTGTTGTCTGCAATATTCAACGGCAGATACATAAAACTACACAATATCAACAATAGTGATGGTCAAACATTCAATCAAGACCGTAGTGATATTGATCTTCCATTCAATTTATATTTCGCAATGACTAAAATGAGAAAAGAATATTGATTAAAAAAGTAGAATTCCTTAAATGAAATAAAACACAACTTTGTGTGCACCACTACAATTATAACTTTTATTCAAATGAATAAAAATTCCTCTACATGTTACGAGAACAAAGTTCCCTTCCTCAGGAGGATACAAAATATACTATATATATACAGAGTATACTTTGTATCCTCCTGAGGAAGGGAACTTTGTTCACGTTACATGTAGAGGAATTTTTATTCATTTGAATAAAAGTTATGTATGTAGTGGTGTACACAAATTTGTGTTTTATTTCATTTAATTAATTGCAAAATGATACCACAAAGTATCAAAAACAATCTTTGTCGATGATGTAAAATAGAATTCTAGTTATACATACATACATAAATAAGTACATAGTTATAGATGTATATTTTGTTATAAAGATTTAAAAACAGTATTTTTACTCCTCACTATTCCATGTATGGGATGGTCGATGGCAGAGTCCTTGTCTGATTTCGTTCACCTATAGCACACGCATTTATGCTTAATTTAGGGAATGAAGGAAGATGTATATGTATTTATTTACTAAGGACACATTCATTTTTAAAATGTCGAATGTTATTTTTTATTGTAGATTATCAACTAGTATCATACTGAGATTGTATTCTGAAAGTTTTTATCACAATGAATCTATGTGTGTCCTGTGTACGACGTGTTTATTCTACTTTAACGATTATAGACTAAATATCTCATTCGATTATTTTCAAATTGTGCAAATATGTATATCTAATACTCGCTTAGACCCCAGATTTTGAAGGATATTTGATCAGTGCTTCTCAATTTTTAAACTGTCAAATATTTCAAAGTGACCTCGAGCCCAGGAAACTTAAAATTTGATATCTTTATTTTCAAATTGCTAAAAAACATATTACTTTCATAAAATGACATAGAAGAATTATCAAGTTTTCATAATAAAATATTTAAATCAAAAATAATTTAACAAACTCATTTCATGAAAATTCTGAAAATTATCCATACAAATGTATAAACTTTGTGGAGTAACTTGTTAGTGAGGAGTATAGCGTTAGCCACAATCCACTCGTTTCCTCAGTGCAGCTGTTCAAATTTTGTTATCAACCATTGTTTGAGTCATGTGTCAAAAATATAAGCTAATAAAAAAAACTTGCAAGTCAAATGCAACCACATAAAATAAGCGTTTTATTTTTATATCTTTAATATAAATTTGTCTATAAATATTGTAGGATAAAATTATTTAGCTCTATGAAGTAGGTACTCTTTTTTGCTATACATTGTTTTTCTGTTACAGCTCCCGCATGGATTGTGGTGGTAGTATTAGCGAAAGAGGATGTTTCTGGAAACTATCAAACTCTAATGATAAGTAAAACTCAGGAACAAATGAATTTCTCAGCTCGTCGTTCGAAGTACATTCAGCAAGACTACACGGAATAGTCCAAGTTCGGATATTGCGTCGTCTAACGCACTTTCAAGAAAAAACTAAAGAAGGAATATTTGTCCGTAATAACATGTTTTCCTCTCCTTGTCCTTGGGAAACATTTTAAACATTTTGCACACATTACATAAAAAGTGCATAATGGCGGACTTATTGCCATATGGAAATATTTTCCAGCCAACCATATCCATTTGATGAGGTAAATTGTGTTAATTACACGTGCCAGGTGAATAAAATATATGCATTTACAGAAACAAAAAAAGACGAAAGAGACAAATTTAAGTGTTATGTGTCCTTATTTTTTTTTTTTTATCTTTTCGTAATCACACGACAGCTGCTGCCAATTATGGTGTGATGTGCGGTTCGATGACGGCTATCTCTGTTTAAGGTACGATTTAAAGCGCCTTATATTCCAATGGAAAATATCTACCTCGTCCGAGAGTGAGTTTATTTTTTCCATAATGAGCACCAGAGCGCTGCGGGCCACTACATCCGTTCTGGAATGGGGGACGTTCAGAAGATTATGACCTCTACCCCTTATGTAGTTGGGTGGCACAAAAAGCCCTAGCCTTTCTAGCAGTTCTGGACAATAAATAAGATTGTTGAAAATCTTGAAGCCGGTCAAAAGTAGTGCGTTATCACGCCTGCTTTCAAGACTCATATAAGAACAGCAGTTCAGGGTGGTGCATGTATGTCGGATATACTCCGTGCATTCGCATATACAGGTTATCATAGTTTATGTTTTGTATTTTTCTTTACATTTTGTTTTCGCCATCAATATGTTTGCCGTTGTACATCGAGGGAGATCGCGATCCACTTCCACGCCGGCGACGCTATAGAGCCCATTGGCCCTGTTCACCACCGGACGCAGCCGCAACATCGGACAAACACAAAATATCCACCATCCATCGGGTTCAACCACTGCCCCCGAGAATCCAACCTCACACGTCAGGGCCTCCGATTGGTCTCGAAATCGGCCGCCATGTACACTCCGTTTCAAGTCGGTTCCGCGGGCTAGCCCGCGGTGTTAGACCCGGTGTTAGCCCGCGGTCCGAAGGTTCCGCGGGCTAACACCGGGGGCATCCGACGCAATCATCACCTGTCAGATTTGACGTCTAGTTGTCAACACAGGATGTCTGACCCGACGTCTGCGCCGGCGGTGTGCCCGAACCACACAACAACATTCGCCACAGTTTGACGAGTAACTGCCGAGCGAGACTAGAGGCGTCCGTCCTGCTCTTCTCTAAGTACAGAATTGACGAGGGCACAACAGCGTCGGCCGCCCACCCCCGCCTTTACTGCCTAGGCCCTTAGAGCCGCAACCTAGGCCCAATTAGATAATGTCTTAATTTGTAATCTTGTTGGTTGGAAGCAATTGCCCAATGGTAACAAACCCGCTAGTGTGCGGTATATTTGCGCTTTCCTTTCAAACTCCTTCGTTTCAAATCTAAATCATTTACAATCGCCAAGCGCCATTACCATATAGCCGCTCGACTGCAAGATATGATCACGCATTTCAGTTTTGTAAGCATCGTAAACCTTGGTGGGAAAAAAGACGGCAATGGAACATAATATTCTCGACTTCATTCTGCATAGTCTTGCTTAATTCAAATTTACGATTTGAAAAAATATGTACGTAAAACTTGTTTCCAAGCATTTACGTAAAATGAGATATATACGACACTTATGTGGATAAAAATAGAAATGTATGCATTTGTCTGCGCACCATATATGTACTTAGTAACTAGTATTTACATGCGATATTTACTTGATACTACGCATATAGATTATTGTAATATGAATGCAATGTGTCTGTGCTTATTAAATTTACCGTAGGCATAAGTGCGATACGCGAGCTAAAACCGGTATTCTTCTCAATGTGCATGACTTATCCTAAATTAAAATAAGGAAAAATACTCCCACAATTAAACGCAGATTTCAGAATAAAAATAAACAACATCTGATTGATCAAATGACAAATCCAACTTTGAACTTACTGAATCCATACATCTTAAACCACTGATCTTTCACGGAGAATAAAAAAATAGTATTTTAAAAGCCAAATTCGTCTGTTCAAGCTTCTAACGTTTCCCTTTTCCAGAATATCGTTTACATGGTCGTGCTATCCCTTTCTTGAACCATTCTGATATCTTATTCCGTTCCTGTCAACTTTGTATACTTTCTTCGTCATGCGTTCTTCATTCATTCTTCCTAAGCGCCCAAAGATTTTCTATGTGTTAACTTTCATTGTAGGTATTAATTATAACTTTCTTCGTCTTACATTATTTCCTTGTGTCCTCATTACTCACCCTGTCATACATCTTCCTATTACAAATTCTTCGTCAAATTCTTTAAATCTTTCTTTTATTGTTATTATTTCTAATATGGTTCTCAGACAACTAACATGTACTATTAATTTAACACGCAACCAATAATAAGTTGTCACATTCTGGAGACTTACAATATCTGTCTCCATCGGGAATTGAACCCGGGAGTTTTAGTTCAAGACGAAGGCCGACGACATTTAAAACATAAATATTCCTCTCGTAACAGACATTGTCGTCGTTGGTACACAAGTCTTGCATCTTGGGAAATAAACCAGAGATACGAGAATACGGTACACATTCAGATGCAATAATTTGATGGAAATAGCAATTATATGTTACAGCAATCAAAGTGTCTTCCATCTCATCTTGTGGTGTGGCGTGTCGTGACGCGGTCTGGTGGGGGTCATCACCATCCATCTATCGCCGGAGTGGAATCATCGCTCACACAAGCAATGTCTTTTGTTTACCGTCTTTGGAATACAAAAGAATACAATTATAACGAGATGTAATGCACGTTAGTAATTACCACACCCGCCGGCCGTCACGCTATCGTACACACACAATATAATATATATATTTCATTCGTTAACAAGCCGAACCGAATGTAAACAAACCAAAACTTATAAAGGGGCGTTCCCGGGACTGTGAAAGATTTTCAGAATAGTTCCCATATTATGCAAATCCGGAGACAGAACGAATGCAAAAAAAATCTACCGACCAACAAGTTTGCTCCGTTGTTTTAGAAGATTGTTTGAAAAGGTTGTGTGTGCGCATTTCTATGATCACATGAGCCCATTTATTGGTAAGAGTCTATAAAATTGAAGACTAACATTTTTTTCACACAACAGCTTTAGGCCAATTACAGTGCGATACTTGTTTGTGATCTTATTGTATATATTTTTTGAATTGCCGAACGCCCCAAAAGATGACGTCAGCTTTGACATTATTTAACTATTTAATAAGACAAAAATTCGTAACAAACCTGACAAATCTATTGAACACGTATATAAATTTTTATGATTCTAGAGTCTTTGTGTAAACAGAGTGGAAATCCATTTTATTATTTTTTATTTTAAGATGGATGGATTTTTATTTTAAGATATATTTTTTTTATTTTAAGATTGCATATATGTAAACCTAAACATCCAAATTTGAAACCGAATTTCTTGAAATATGTTAAAGTGTATTTCTAAAAAAACATACAATAAGTATTTTCAACATTTTCCTAGTGAATGTTCGTCAAACGATTTTAAAATTCAGCATGAATTCCCCAAAAAAGTAACATTATTTACGGCATTTTTTTTAAATTACTACATAACTATGAGTCTAAGAGAAATAAATCTTTTATGTGCTTAAAGAGTGCATTACATCTAAGTGAATGTTCGTAATTTTTAACTTGTATTTTTTTTAATTACAAGTCCGGTTTGTTCTTACAATTAAAAAAAAAACATTTTTTTACGTTTCCGATAGTTAAAATCACGTATAAATCCTTTTTTAGCGCACGCGATAGTTACCTTTACTAACTAACACGTAAATTCATGGTGCATTAGGCGGTTTTAATATATCATGTTTTCAGACACTAGACTTAGCGTTATATGCCCTCTTAAGGGAAGCTTACAGCGCGCTTTTACAGTCAGATAGCAGCTACAATATACATAATATGACAATATACAAGTGTACAACATAAATACGTGGAAACATAGAACATAACGTGATTAACATATTATAAAAATATTCAATCATTTTAGGCTGTATATATTCTGTCCTAAAACTCAAATAATGAAGTATAGTCATAAAAAAAATCATTTGAAACAAATGAGATTATCTTCCTGCGCTGTTATGATAGGTAGGCACCTCTTAAATAGTCGATCCTTTTATAATATTGATTGATTATCAAAATGAAATTTCTCAATTACTCAAAAGACATTGTCTAGCGGAAATACAAGACATGTAGATTAGTGGTGGTAAATAGATGTAGGAACCTACTTACCTCTGAATCTATAGTGTTCGTTTCGTTAGCCTACGGTTCATTGCACTCTAGTTCTTTTTTATCTGCACACAAAAAAGTATACATCGTGTGGATGATATATTGAAACAGAGTTGAAAGAGCTGCTTGAAGATCGTTTCATAGTTAGTTTTTAAAGTAACGATTATCTTGTCTTGTTGCTATATTTTAAATTATCACTCGATTTTTCTATGCACACCCACCTATATTATTATTATAAGAAACTCTCAAAACCACGCGTACATAAAATTGGATTTATAACTTTTTTTTAACAAATATTAAACAGTTACAAATTTAAACTAAGTTTTTTTATCATTTCACTCAACTAACGTCATTGTGTTTAGTTAAAACTTCTAACGAATGTTTTTAAAAGTTGCATATACGCAAATATTGGATTTGTCCCTGTCGGGAGTCAATGGTATATTTTTTTAACATCTCAATAGAGTCAAAGTTGGGATACTATCGAAGAACCAGGAACTCAAGGCACCTCACCTACAGGGCTTACGACCTGTCATCGGCTGGTTTACGTGATACCTTTATGCGGTTGCGCAACGTTCACCAATTATGCATTCTTATTGAGTTCCCTTATCAATGTAATTTTGAAAGTTCAATATATTTTAATAATGAGTAGGTATACAGATCGTTTGAAAATAAGACACTTCATGATTAAACAAGTAACATATGCAGCCATTATAACAATACATTCTCAGCTGAGACAGACATTTTCAACGCGAAATATTATAGATTTGGACATGATGTTCTGAAGGTGATGCGCAACCAATATCCCTCTGTCCTGTCCTCCTAGTCTCTCTTCTCTCATTTCTCTTCCCTTCCCTAGATTTTTTTTTTTTTAACATGTCTACGTAGGGGACGCCAGCTATTAGGATTTGGGTCCATTTTACTCTTCCGAAGAAGCGCACTACGTAGCGTTGGGAGGGGTTTGCAATCTAGAAAAGAGTTTATTAATTCGGATTTTAAAAAGACCCGGGTTGTACGAAGATGGAAACACAGAATTCGGAAGATCGTTCCACAGTCGGGCTGCTGAGTTAATAAAGGAGTTCGAGAAGCGACTTGTTCGTATATGTTGAAGGTCCACTGTGAATGGATGCTGCGATTGAGTGAAGCGAGTGACTCTGTTGCGAGTGGGTGGAGGAGGGACCAAAGATGCAAGTTCTTCTGAGCAATTCCTGTGGTAGTATCTATAGAATAAACTTAAAATACCGACTCTGCGTCTGTGTTCTAGTGATTGCAATCCATCAGTCAGTGATGGATCATCAATCAGACGTATAGCACGCCTTTGGACAGCGTCGAGGGTATTCAGTAGGTATTGGGGGGCGCCACTCCAGAGGTGACTGCCATATTCAATAATTGGGCGTATTTGCGTTTTGTAGAGTATACAGATCTGGGTCTTAGTAAAATATCTGCGCGCTCTATATAGTACGCTCAATTTTTTGGAGGCGAGTTTCACCTTAGCTTCGATGGAGCCCTTGTAGTGTAATTGGTTCGTTATAGATACTCCAAGCAGGTCGATAGAGCTGCTGTTAGGTAGGGTGCTTCCGTTGAAAGACACTTGCAATTCATTGGGGTTTCTCTTCGCAGAAATTAGACAGGCTTGGGTTTTTGAGACGTTAAATGAAACAAGATTACTTTCACCCCAGGTATTGATTGAGTGGAGGTAGCTATTTATTTTTTGATGAAGGTCTTTCCGGGCTTCTGATATTTCACTCTGTTTAGGAGGTTTGTCAAAAGAGAAATTGTCATGGACTGTGCTGTCATCAGCGTAACAGTGGATGGGGGCGCGTAAGAGCAAGTCATTGATATGTAGGAGGAATAGGGTTGGAGATAGAATGGACCCTTGAGGGACTCCCGCATTAATGGAATGGGGAGAAGAAGAGCAACCGTCCACTACAGTTATGACTTCGCGATCTTTTAAAAAATTCGCAATCCAAATACACAGAGACTGGGGTAGTCCATAAGAAGGGAGTTTCATTAAGAGACCTCGGTGCCAAACCCGGTCGAAAGCTTTAGAGATGTCAAGGGCGACAGTTTGAGCTTCTCCAAAGCGTTCCATAACTCGACCCCAAACGGATGTCACATACGCGAGTAGATCGCCACAAGATCGATTTCCACGAAATCCATATTGGCGGTCGCTTAAAATTTTGTTTGCTTCGAGGTATGTGATCAACTTGGTGTTTAGTACCCTTTCCATTATTTTGGAGAGTACAGAAGTAATAGCGATGGGTCGGTAGTTAGATGGGTTGGAGCGATCACCTTTTTTGGGAATTGGGTGGATGACCGCTTTTTTCCAGTCACATGGGACAATACCAGTTTTAAACGAGAGTTTGAAGAGTTTAGTGAGAACTGGGGCTAGTTCGGCGGAGCATTTTTTTAACACAAGAACGGGAATTCCATCTGGTCCATTAGCTTTGTTAACATCCAACCCTCGGATGGCGAGTAAAACCTCAGAGAAGTTAATCCTTACTTCGTTCATTTTAAAACCACAATGTGGAACTGGTTGAGGAGTTTTTCCTCCGTCGTCAAGGGTTGAGTTATCTGCAAATCTGCAAATAATTTACCGAAAAGTACTAGATGTTGTAAATGGAATGTTTTTTTTTTGGCTCTAACATTGTAAAAATAATATTGTATCATTAACTGTAAATGAGCTGTAGCTTCTCAAAGAAAATAAAAAATTTTCATAACATCATATCTGTACAAAAATGTAATAAACAAAGTATGTTTTTTCTGTGAGATATAAAGCAAGTAAATTTTCTGCCACCTCTGAACACGCTCAGCCTAGTGAGGTGGTTTACACCAAATAAAATATATATATATATATATATATATATATATATATATATATATATATATATATATATATATATATATATATATATATATATATATATATATATATATATATATATATATATATATATATATATATATATATATATATATATATATATATATATATATATATATATATATATATATATATATATATATATATATATATATATATATATATATATATATATATATATATATATATATATATATATATATATATATATATATATATATATATATATATATATATATATATATATATATATATATATATATATATATATATATATATATATATATATATATATATATATATATATATATATATATATATATATATATATATATATCATTCCACTTGAAGCTCATGGAGTATATGAAATACCGTGCGGATCGTGCAATAAGACTTATGTAGGAAGAACCAATCGAAAAGTTGAAGCACGAATAGCGGAGCACAGAGTCGACATGAGAAACAAAAAACTTACATCCTCACTTGTACAACACTCGCTCACAGAAGGACATACAATAGATTTTGACCATTCAAAAATAATAGCAAGTTTAAACAGTGAACCTCTCAGAATTTACAGGGAAGCTATAGAAATATATAAGAGAAGGGATATAATGAACAATCGGGACGACGGAGTTCGTTTGCCTAGTACCTGGAAGAACATTTTATATGACAAACAATACAATAATAATATTAATAATACCATAGCGAAAATAACCCCAAAACACAACAATAATAATATTAATGTCACAACTAAAATTAACAATAAATCACAACACAAAAATAATGATAAAATATTATTACCAACGAACACGACAGCAGGTGGGCGTG
Source organism: Molanna angustata (assembly GCA_963576475.1). Lineage (NCBI taxonomy): Eukaryota > Metazoa > Arthropoda > Insecta > Trichoptera > Molannidae > Molanna > Molanna angustata. The sequence goes on from OY754965.1 coordinate 11,205,957, forward strand.
TCACAAGGAGCCAATCACGTCGCGCTAACAATATTTGACATAAGCGGCCATCTTGTACGCTACGAGTCACTTGACGGTGAGCTTTCAGTGTGAGTAGACGTGTGTCGCGCGCGTGCTTTTCGTTAAGTCCTTGAAAATGCCTGGTGATATTCAGGCGAAACGTCGGAAGACAAATGGTCTTAGTCAAGACCTACTGACACGGGAAAACCGAGATAAAAATATTATAACATATTTCACCCGTGAAAACATCAAATATAACATATATATATATATATATATATATATATATATATATATATATATATATATATATATATATATATATATATATATATATATATATATATATATATATATATATATATATATATATATATGAAAGCGAATGCAACAGACAGAAGTATGTACTCATAGGTATCTTTGAAGAGATCTCAAGCAGAGATAGAGGGATGGAGAGAGATTTGAATATGAAGACAAGGAAGACCACAAGACATTCCTACAGGGCTTACGACCTGTCATCGGCTGGCTTAAGTGATCACTTTGCGCCATGGCAACATTCACCAATTAAATGTCTTATACATAGTGGTTTCCTTGTGACAATCGAAAAGTTGAAAGTTGTATATATTTAGTTAATTGAAATCTGTTCACAAGTGGGTTTTAAGCGTCCATCTGTCGGATGAGACACAAACTAATTTCCGCTGTCATTCTTTTATGTTGAAACATTGAATGACAGCGGAAATTAGTTTGTGTCTCATCCGACAGATGGACGCTTAAAACCCACTTGTGAACAGATTTCAATTAACTAAATATATACAACTTTCAACTTTTCGATTGTCACAAGGAAACCACTATGTATAAGACATTTAATTGGTGAATGTTGCCATGGCGCAAAGTGATCACTTAAGCCAGCCGATGACAGGTCGTAAGCCCTGTAGGAATGTCTTGTGGTCTTCCTTGTCTTCATATTCAAATCTCTCTCCATCCCTCTATCTCTGCTTGAGATCTCTTCAAAGATACCTATGAGTACATACTTCTGTCTGTTGCATTCGCTTTCATATGTACCTAAGCATGTGTTTAATGCAGAAAAACTATCCCATCATATATATATATATATATATATATATATATATATATATATATATATATATATATATATATATATATATATATATATATATATATATATATATATATATATATATATATATATATATATATATATATATATATATATATATATATATATATATATATATATATATATATATATATATATATATATATATATATATATATATATATGTACCTATTTATATTATTTTAAATGTTTTTATATTATTTGTATTGTAACAACGTATTTTGGTTGAATATAATGAAAAAATGTATTCTTTGATGGGAATCGAATCTAAGACGCCGTGGTCTTATTTTTAAAATATATTTTTATAATTTCGCGCCGAATATTCAACATCAATTTACAGTTACAATTAGATTTAATAGTGTCAATATTAAAAAAAAATATAGTGACAGTCAAGATTCAATGTATGTGTACAATACACAAAAATAGGTTCAGATGTTCCTACATTAAGAGGACATATAACGCTAAACTTAGTGACTGAAAACATGATATATTAAAACCGCCCAATGCACTATGAAGTTACGCGTTAGTAAGGGTAAATATCGCGTGCGATAAAAAAGGTTTATACGTGATTTAAATTATCGGAAACCCCTAATTTTTTGCATTTTAAGAACAAACTTTAGTTGAAATGAAAAAACTTTATCGGTCATTCACTTTGATTTTATGCACTCTTTAAGAGTATAAAAGATTTATTTCTCTGCGACACATGGTTAAAGAGTAATTTTAAAAAAATGCTGTAAAAAAGGATATTTTAAATCATTTATTTATGGTAATTTAGGCTGAATTTTTAAATAAATTGTGTGACGAACATTCACTGAAAAAAAATGTTGAAAATACTTATGGTATTTTTTCTAGAAACACACTGTTTAACATATTTGAGGAAATTGATTTGAAATAGAGGTATTTAGGTTTATATGGCCCCTTAAGTCAATTGTCGTGAATGTCAGAAAATCGTGTTTTGATACAAAATATAAATTATCGTGTCGGGAGTGTAACTTACTTTTAGATGGGTACAACAAACTATACAATAGACGCAATCAAACTTCAATGAAAATCGCTTTCTACGGAACCTTAATATACACAATACAATAACACACTACCAAACACGATCCCATAATGATTTACGGAACTCCTAAAAATGTTTTCAGCACAAAAGTAGGAAGTTATTACATGGATTTATAAAAAAAACGTAAACAACACAAATAAAAATAGCGTTAACGTCAAATATCGACCAAGCAACAGCTATTCATCATTCACAAAAGAATTAACAGGCGGTTTAGCGGCGTTTTGAAGAAAAATATTTTTAGTGTGGCGTGATGCGAAACAATATGTCTACGGATACAGCCTGATAGACGTGAAGGACACCACAGATATGTCAAAAATTGACATAACATTCCGATGGTACGCCGCAATTTTTATTTGTCAAATTCTGTCATGGACTTTCAAAAAAATAATGCAAAAAACATGAGTTCGAAGTTTTGAAACACATAAAAATAGAGGTATGTATATAAAAATAAATCATACATAATGCTATCTTATATAATGTCGACCCTCGTGGCTCAGTTGGTTAGGTATCTGACTCCTGATCCAAAGGTCCCGGGTTCGATCCCTGGTGGAGACACATTTTTTAATTGTGTATTCAGTCAAGTCTCCAGAATGTGGCAACTTGTTATTGGATGCGTGTTAAATCGATATTTGACAATAGTACCTGTTAGTTGCCCGAGACGCTTTTATAAATAACTAACCATATATGAGCGATCGCGATTACGATTTTTTTTTCAAATGCACTGCCCTATGCCTCAATGTATTTTCCCTTCATCATAAACCATCAGGTTTCACGTTTCACCTACAGAAAAAATAGTACGTTGTCCACGATTTATGTTATTTCTTTAAACGCGGGATTTTTTTTTTGGGGAAGGCGATAAATATTAAATACATTTGTGTAGGAAACAGAACAATTGGAGATGAAACATACCATAATATGAAAACGAGGTCACAATATTATGTACTTAATAAAAATGAATATAACATACATAGATAGGTGGTGGTGGAGAATATGTTTATATTAATAAATAAATATGTGTGTGTATGAATGCCAGGCAACAATGTCTACATCAACTACTAAATTAATTATTTTATTTCCGTAGACGAGTTGTGTGTGTACTTTTTTTAGATTATGTGCAACATTGCTATAGAGAAAGTATGAAATAATAACACGACATATTATGTACGTTCTGTAAATAAACCATAATAATATATATATACATTATTTAAAAAAAATAATGGACATGTCCTTGTAATAAGTTCATATATACATACATCCTAATAAATTCCCTAAATTGAGCATAAATTCTTGTGCTATAGGTGAACGAAATCGATCGAGGAAGGATTCAAAATCGCTACCACTAGATTACTAACCCAGCGCTCTGCAACCTCCCATCTTTGTGAAGGTCTATTTATTAGTTAAAGTAAGAGTCTATAGTTGGGCCCAGCCCCCCCCCCCTAGACAACGTGTCATTTAGCTCAAGAAAAGATAACTCAATGTATGGAAGTGACAGTTGTGACGTGACTGACAACTGTCACTTCCATACATTGAGTTATCTTTTCTTGAGCTAAATGACACGTTGTCTAGGGAGGTTGAAAAGAAACGTCTTTGAAATAAATAAGTTTATTTTTACATCTTTATTCTATTGCGTGAATTTTTTGATTATTTAAATTTTTTAAATATTTTTCCTTTAAAACTTTCTTTATTTTTTTATTGTAAAAATAACTAAAAAAATAAAAGGCCTATGAAGTAGATAATATTTACTTCAATCGAAAAAGAATATGAAAATCTACTAACCGAGTTATTTATTATTTTAATTATTATTCTTGCTATTTAAAAAAATCTAATATTTTATATCTTTTCTTCATGAAAAAATATTGTATATCACAGATTTGGTGATACTTACATAATATTATTTCGTGTTTCATACATTCGAAGGTACATAATTTAGTGTGCATATTTGTGTACATCCGTATGCCCAAGGAATACAAAAGTCTTAAGTTCAAAACTCGTATGTTTAAGTAATGTTTTTAGAATAAATGACACGACAGTTTTACCGCGTTGTTCCCGAAGACAGACATTGTGGTAGTAACTTGCACGATTGAAAATAAAACAATGTTAGTCCCAAAGAATACAAATTTTAATAAGCGTCTAGAGAATATATTAAATAATCATTTGTAATATATGAAAAATCTTTTAAAAAACGCTGCTTTCAGTAAATTACAAAAAAAATATGACTTTCGTAAAGAAAGATACAATCAGAAATTTATTATTCAACAAATAAACGTTTCAGTTCATCAATAATATACGTTGTACATCCCCTATACATTTCGTTAACAAATAGGTAGATGATTGAAAATTTATTATTAAAAGTATAAAAGTATAAACGTGTGAATACAACACCACCACAAGTTTAATATTAGGGTTTTATTACACAGAAGAAAACCCAATTCAAATTGTTTAAGTCTAAGAATTTACATTATGCTGGTACCGCACCCACATATGATTCGCAAAGTTCCAAACACCATAAAGGTTTTAATGAATAAACCATAAATCACAAATAAACGATAAGACAATTCAAAACACACAAAGATGTTTTTTTTTAATTTGAGTAGATAATTCTTCAACATATTTTTTTAATTCACCCTTTTGTTCAATAAATGTAATTAAAATGTTATCGTTTAAAACTAACGCTGCCTCCAATTCATCACCATCCTGTTACAGATTGTTAAATCAAAAGATCAAATTTAAAAGTTGAGTGATGTGAAGTAAATTTTGCTTGATGGAGTTATTCGAAATGAATTTAGTCATTTTTATATAGTTTTATAAAGACTTTCACAAGTATATACGTCTACTCTTTAACTAATCGATGAAGGAAAAATAATAATAAACTCTATTCATTACTCAATCATTTTTTTTACAATTTTTTTAGTCATTTTTATAAGGTTTTATAAAGACTTTCACAAGTATATATGTACCTACTCTTTAACCAATCGATGAAGGAAAAATAATAATAAACTCTTTTCTTGACTCAATCATTTTTTTTACAATTTTTTTAGTCATTTTTATAAGGTTTTATAAAGACTTTCACAAGTATATACCTACTCTTTAACCAATCGATGAAGGAAAAATATTATTAGAACTCAAACTAAGTTCTCGTCATACTTTCTTTATGTATTTGTACCACGCTCCCAAGTCCTTTCAGTTTATTTAACAATCAGAGCGCAATTGAAGTAATACGGTTGTATTTGTAATTCGAAAACAATCAGAGCGCACTTCCTGTGATGAAATAGGTGCGCGAGCGTAGTAATGTATGTGGAATAAAATTACCTACGCCAAATACTTAAATTTATAATAGTTGGTCTGCATTAGAACGTGATAAGGCGACCCTTATATTGGCAAGGTATAGAAATGGAATGAAACAGTTATCACGTAGACCTTTACGAACAGAATTGCATACAAAAATAGTTCCTACCCATTGACTGAAGAATGATATATAAGTACCTAGTATAGTCGTGAATATCAAGAAACGAAGAGTCCAAATGGAAATCCTACAGTGAGGTATGATTTATTTTTACTACCACACGTTCCGAATGTAGGGAATGTAATCGGACATATCACAAAACAATGAGATACAAAAAAATGCGTAACTTTGAATACTTAGAAGATTCACATTCGTTGACTGTCGTCGATTTTTTGCTTCAGAGAAGTGACTAATATCTCTGGAATGAAAATAAGATATTAAATTTAATTTCTAAATAATATTTAATAAATATATTTCAATATTTAATTTCTTTCAAACAACCATAGTTAATCTTAGAAATATTTCAATTTTTTCAACCAACCATAGTACTTATAGGTATGTCATAAATATTTAATTTCTTTCAACCAACCATAGTTTTGGTCACAAAAAAATGGAGTACCTACTAAGGTAAACATTGATTTAATAAATGACGAACAATTAAAAGTAATTATTCCAGAATATTTACGGCAAAAGAAGAGCTGAAAAAATGACAGAATGAAATAGGTATATATAGTGTAGTAAGTTAAGTATAATTCAGTATCAAATTCATGACAGTAGATAAAGTTGTTTGTATTTCGTTGGTCCAAAATATTACTTCATCTACATAAATTAGTCCACATTTAAAGACAGCGAAGATTAAATTAATACTTCAATGGCAGAGTCCTTGGTAAACTTCATGAAACGTATCACAGAACGCAATGACAATCCACACATGAATATACCAATAGGTACATACATACATACATACAATAAATTACCTGTGGTCATATACATATGTGACTGGAATAGTAAAGCAGAAATAATTAAATATTATCTGCTTTACTATTATATTTATAAATCTCGATTATATTTATCAGAATTTCGACGTAATACGGAACAGCATACATACATTAAAAATGTTAAACGTACATACTTTGGTTGGTAGTTATTTATTTTATTTTATGTAGCTTCTCAGGCAACTAAAAGGTACTATGTCAAATAATTATTTAACACGCACCCAATAACAAGTTGCCACATTCTGGAGACTTAAGTACGATATTAATTGTCTCACAGATCCAGACTGAAAACATAATTAAAAACTTTGCCTATACCGGGAATCAAACCCGGGACCTTTGGATCAGCAATCAGATACCTAACCAACTGAGCCACGAAGGCCGATAAATTGAACAGATCCTCAGCGCAGGCCATTGTAATCACTGAATATTAACTTCACCGTATATCTAGATTTATATAAAGTTTATAGACGATGAAATTATTTACTGAAAAATGTGCATCTTAATTATACAATTTATTACGATTTATTTACTACATACTAATTTTATTTACTATACATCTCTAAAATCTAAATATCAATTTGTTTTACACTGTGCAGCTTAAAAAGATAATGTAATATCCGCAAACAAAATTGGTTTATGATATATTGTTATAATTGAATTTGTTGTAATATTTGTTTGTATGACTGTATGTTTGTTAGGTTTAAATAAAATAAAATACTGACATGTGCACAATGTTATGTAATATATTGTGAATTCACCAAAAATGAAAAAAAAAACAAAAATAAAACTCCATTACATACACATCGAGATGGTGTTTAGATATAAGTTTGTATATTTGAATACAGATAAAATTGGTATATAAAGCTGTACGATTCTAATAAATTACTCCTTCCTTTGTTGCTCGACTTTGATTATCCCTCCTTAATCTGAAGAGTACCTAAAGAGAGTAAAAATTCTTAAATACGCATTATAATTTTACCGCAAATCGTTGTATAAAAAAACGACATAAAATACTGTTTCCTGCACGGTATCAATTCATCGTTCAATTGCGACGATACGATGGAAAAGTTTCACAAACAAGAAAATTAAAATCAATATTAGAAGGTTATTATTAAAATTCAATTCCAGTAAACAACGAACATGGCTGAAACCGAAACGAATAAATAATATAATAGGTTATTTTTGGAAAATATTATTAAATATGAATAGCTTTATAACTTCATGGATGCGTCGTCATAGCTATAAAAAAAATATAAGCTCCGTTCTAAAAAAACAATTCGACCACGCAAACATACAAAAATAAGCATGTCTTGAAAAAAATAAAAAATCCAATGTTTACGTAAAAATATCGATATAACAACGCACTCAATAAAAATATGGTTCAGAAGATACAAGTTTATTTTCATCAAGACGATCATAACCAATACTGTATCTTTGACAAGTTTTCAACATCTCAATACAGAGGAAGTTGGAATATTACAGAAGAACAAGGAACTCAAGGCACGTTCACCTGTCATCGGCTGGTTTGCGTGATCACTTTATGCGCTTGCGCAACGTTCGCCAACTATGCCTTCTTATTGTGTTCCCTTATCAATGCAATTTCTGAAATTTCTAAAAGTTCTATATAATTCAATAATGAGAAACAATTCATTTGAATATAACAAATCTTTACTATCGCCATCTATGAAATAACGAAGAGTCTTTTTTTAACGCCATCTATTGAGAAGTTGTTTTTTTATAAACAATGAAATTGCGTAAAATATGATGGAATAGAAAAAACATATGATGAAATTAAATATATTTTAAATAAATGTTACTTCTGCCTAGCTAACTACTAAAACTCTGCCCACAAAACAGATTTATTTGTAAATAAATACATAATATCCATTAACCATATTGTGGAAACATGAACTGACACTCGTATTATGATACAGTAGACCAAAGTCGGTAGCTGAAGGATAATGAAACTGGTAATGTGTATCAGATATCACACAGCTAATGACAGAGATACATAACATATTGTGTTTCTATACACTTCTGGAAATGACAACAACTTACTGCCTCTGTATAAAATATGTATATTTCTATTGATACTGAAACAATACCACCTGTGAAATATAATGTGCTTCGATATAATATATATATATGTATGTATATATATATATATATATATATATATATATATATATATATATATATATATATATATATATATATATATATATATATATATATATATATATATATATATATATATATATATATATATATATATATATACCACCTCCACCCGTTCCGCATATTTACACAGTAATATTTATATTTAAAAAAAATAGATTTGCAATATATACCTACGTTTCGCACTGCAGAAAGAACAATCGACATATATTTTTTATTTATTTTGCAAAATTGCCAACAGCTCCTTATTTATTTAGCTGCAGCCTTTAAATTGTAGAATTTCAAAATTATGGCTAATTCATTACAATTACAATACAAAATAAGCCAATGAAAAATAAGATTTAAAATAACATTGAAAATTATATTGTCTCTTAACCCAATCGCCACTGTATACCTACCGATTAAAAGATGAACACGTAGACTGCAATACATTTTACTTAAAAATATATTCAAAAAAAAATTATCTCGATGGAAATCGAACTCGGAATTCTGGCGTAGAATTTTAAGAACTTTTCACTTTTCTACTCCACGCAAAAACAACATTTACACAAAAAACCTTATTTTATAGACCTTATTACGTATTGTCATTGGTAGACAAACATAACCGAACGCCAGACTCCTCTCTCTTGACATACATTTCTCGCTTCGTTCACGTTCATGCATCGTCTAATACACGCTCTTCGTTTATTCTTACTTCCAAGGTCTCCATCTTTCGAAATTCTATTTGTGTGATCGTGACAACTTTTCCTTGACCGACCTCTGCGTTCCTCTTTTATCAGACTTATATACTTTTTCTGACCGCCGTGGCACAGTTGGTAAGCCGTTTGGTTTCTGTGCAGGCGTCCTGGGTTCGATTCCCAGCAGAGGAGAAATGTATTTAAATTTATTTCTCACGCAAATATTGCTTCTCTGGAAACACTGGTTAGTTGGAAGGAAATTGCCATATGGCAATAAACTCGCCACTTGCGCAGGGTGCAAGAAAGTGCTCATTACTATTATTGTTATTACTTTTTTTTGTCAGACGGTCATCTCTCATTCTGTTTATGTGACCAAACCATCTAAGGGAATTTATTTTCATCTTATTTACGACATATCTATCTTTCAATCATACATTCCTGTCTAATATCATCATTTCTTATTCTATTATACATTATTTTAACACAATTATTTTCATCTTATTTACGACATATCTATCTTTCAATCATACATTCCTGTCTAATATCATCATTTCTTATTCTATTATACATTATTTTAACACAATTCTTTTGAAATGGGGCCACAGCCAAAAATGTTTTACTAATTGGTAATTTTGCGAAAAAAAAACTAAATTCAATTTTCGAAACAAAAACATATTTTCTCATTTAAGTAGGTAAAATTAGTTATAAACCAGTTCAATTTTTACTATGTAGGAACATAAACCTGTCATAAAATTCATTTTCCCAAAGAATACTAAGCAGGTAACAACAAATGATAATAGTTTTGGCAACGCCCCGTTTCCGAAACTCAACTAAACAAATAAATCTCATAATAAAACCATTTTTTACAAACATAAAAATTACAATTTGGAAATAATATTAAAGCCGGGAAGTTTAATAATAGGAGGCTTCAATATCGTAATATTCTGTAACAATTTCTATTTCATCACAAAATACATTTTGTCAGAAAAAAATATTTACATAGTAATGAATAACATACATTAAATAAAACATTTTAAAACAAAAAAAAATCCCTACAGATCCATTTCAAGTTAAGGTTTCTGGGAATTTCGATACTATTTGGTGATCTATGATATTGTAATATTCTACGAAAAAACCAATTCCTTTCTGTACATTGAATCATCTCGAGATTATTTCGATATATATTTATAGCTTATAATAAAAATATCCATGAATAATATTTCTCCGAAACATTGAATAAGGATAAAAGTTCAATTGGATTATATGAGATGAACACAACCACATACCTATTATAAGTAGGTACTACGTAGAACGAATACTTGTGGGCGCTCCATTATTCATTTATCTCAAGTACATACATATGTAAATATAACTAGCGAAACCTGGCAGACCTTGTGCTGCCTGTGAAAAATGGTTGATCTTCGTGTAATCTAAAATTGTAATTATAATTTCGCCCCTTTAGTACCTCCCGTCCCTTCAGTGCCCGCTACCTTCCTTCCCCCCAGGGACGAAGGAATGGAATAGACAGGAGACAAGAATGGAGTATATATTGGAATCATTCTTACAATATATCCTCCATTTAGGATATATTCCTGATAGTTTACAATGCACAAGATAGTAAGACCCAAAATTATTTGAATCTCGATTATTAACGTTTTTGAATTTTATTTGGCAAACATGATTGTTACACACATATACGCACTGATCTGGTTATAATTGAAAGAAATCATTAGGAGGGGTAAAAAAATGCGATATCAGAAATCTCTATTATAACTTAGAAGTCACGAGAAAAACTTATCAATTTGTATTTAAATATTATGAAAATCTAGCAGCATATGCTTGACATTAAAAAAAATATCAAAAATTAAAAACGCATACACATCAAAAATTCCATATGAACACGTTAGGTACGGAACAAAGAATTGAAATATCGCCAAAAGATGACCACAAAGATTAATTATGTCATAGAAATAAATGATAATATTTCGTTTAAATTACATCCAAGAGCAAAGTATTGATTATATAGTAATTTCTCTTCAAACGGATAAATTTTGCATATAAGCATTTTCATTGCAGGTCATTTACCAAATCAATGTATTTCGTAACCAACTACCTAATAATCAAAATTCATTTGTGTTCCTAAATGAGATACTAGGAAATGCAAAGTGCACCTGAACATTTGCGAATTTTAACACCTACATAATATTATCAGACCAATAAAGAGAAGAAACTAAATCTTTTAACACAAAAACTGAACTAACCTAATACTATAACTTATTATAAGTTGATTCTGTGCCCACAAAGAACTACCTATCCGCCAACGCAGTATGGTCGCAAGGTGCTGAACTAAAGCAACAATACCAGACTTTCACAATATCAGACCAGTATCAGGCCTACGTATTGTACACCTACACTGGTATAGAAACTGAGAACTCCAGTACCAAGCAGTAAAATAACAATGACAATAATCTCTTTGAAAAAGGAAATTATCTGTTTATTTTCCGACGAAAACGCGATAGACAACTCAAAATAACATAATGAACAGCAACTTCGTTCTGTGAGTAGGAATATTGCAATGTAACGGTAAATCATTAATGAATGCATTTTATAGGAACGCAACATTTGCAATTATTGAATGTTGGGTATAATAATGGCGAGGTCGGGGTCATTATTGACTCAACAACCAAACTATGGTAAATTAATTTCAAAATCAAAATACATATCACACTTGAATTAACGAGACTTGCAATTTCCATTCATACCACAAAGTTATTTTAGAAATACAAGCAAAAAGTAACTCAAGTGATAGTCTATTTCTCGATTTGTTCAAGAGAATTAATTTCTCTCAACACATCGAAACAGATATATGAATGGATAAACTCAGAATTTTTAGAGTAGAAAATTTTATGTGTGTGTGTCTGTGTGCGTCCTCCTAATAAATTTAGATCCGCTTGATGAACTTTAGAACCAAAATTTCAGAAGGTATAGAACATTTTAGAATTATAAAACTTCTATGCCAAGAATTTTGAATTATTGTTCAATTCAAGAGTATTTTTTTATTATTCCACATACTTATTGTCTTAAAAAGCTAGAACATTGAAAACATTGCAATATTATAGAAAAATATAATGTCTCAAACTACTTTTCATAAAAAGTTCCAGGGTTTCTCAAACATATTTTTTTTTTGGGAAAATATTATTTTGACAAATTTCTGTACTTGATGACTTTCATATACCTATCGTTAAAATACCAATTAGAACATAATACACTTGTAAAAAAACTAAATAGCTTCATACAATAATAATAATAAATTATACATATAACTAAATATTAACATAAAATATGAAAACAAATACCGCAGACAGCGTTGAGAAAAACATAAATTTTTAATGGCATAACCAACATAATTACATAATATTATGACATATCAAAAGCAATCTTGCCGATATTTAAAAAAAATATTCCGAAAATATTTAAACCGATTCATATTTTTATTATATTAATGTATAAAATTCCTTTTTGTGAACCTAAACCATTCAGTGACTCGCATAAACACACACAAAAAGTTTCATCAAAATCGGTTCAGCCGTTTAGGAGGAGTTCAGTGACATACACACGTACAGAAGAATTATATATATATATATATATATATATATATATATATATATATATATATATATATATATATATATATATATATATATATATATATATATATATATATATATATATATATATATATATATATATATATATATATATATATATATATATATATATATATATATATATATATATATATATATATATATATATATATATATATATAAAGAAGATTTGTACGTTTATTTATTATTATTTATAACATACATGGATTTAATGGTTTATAGTTTGGTATGTATTCTTCAACTTTACATACAATCGCCATCGACAGTTGCACTAGTAATGAATATTATATTGAACTAGAGTATATTTTATGTATTATCTTATACGGCATAAACAGCTTATTTTTATTATCCTCCCTGACTTTGAATATTCCCACATCCTGTCCTGTGCGTCTTCTAGGGAGACATTGCAATATCTCGTGTCATGCCTGATCATATATATGTTTGTTTCTTAATTACACTCATATGCCAATAATGTACCTAATAATCCACTAGTGTGCCAACAAACTCGACGTCTACGCATATTTTATGTGTAATTGAGTGATTACTATTCAAATTGACACATACACACATGATCGGTTAATATTACGCCGTTGAGGCGCAATAAACATAGGTGAGCAAGTATGAGAATATTCACACAATATTGCATATAACAGCCACGATTCAGTAACTAATTTAAAGAATCGATACATAGAAAGTTACAGAATCGATTGTTGTACTACAGACATAATAATATTTCGTTTATATCACCAGCCTTAAAAACATTAACAACCCACTATTAAAGGTAATACTTGCATTAAGTGGTGAGCTTGAAGTCTAGCAACGTGTCCCGCAAAAGACCATTTGAGCTTAGCCACTCTTTCGACGACCACTCTTTAGACCAGAAGGACAAAAAGGGTAGTGAAATGGAGACCTCGCGAAGATAAAAAAGTAGAGGAAGACCCCTCACTCGATGGTCTGATTATACAAAAGAATGGCTGATTATTGGATGCAGATGGCGCAAGACAGAAATATGTGGAGAGATATGGGGAAGGCCTACGTTCAACAGTGGACAGAAATGGCTTTATAAGAAAGTAAGTGATGAGGTAAACCAGTCTTAGTATTTCAGATTAAATGAGTCAATATCACACAATGCGAGAATCTTGTGGTAGTTCAAAAAAGGTAGTAAATACCCAATATTTATAATAATGAAACAAGTCGATCGATCGATACCTCCCTTTAGTCGAAACTTATAAATCACTTCAGATTGCACGCAATTAGGAACAAGGGAATCTTAACAGACAACTGCCTCTCGTGTGAATGCGGCTTGCCGCAGATCACATACCACCTTCGAGAATGCCCTGCTTCCTGCTCATTTGAGGACCTGCTATACTGCAGCGACAAATGAGAAATGTCTTATTGCTGATGACACGAGAGAAGATTGGACCCAATCATTAAATTTTAATTTCATTTTAAAATTATAGAGTTGTTTTAATAAAAAATAAATATTTTACAGAAAAACAAACTGATCATTCTCAGTGGGTACTTCACCTATCTCAGTTCCCAGTTGTGTGTTCGAATTTTCCAATAATATATTATGTAATTCTATAAATTGGAAGCCACCACTTCAGAAAGTGAATCCTTTATCTTCTTATAATGTATGAGCTTCAGCTATATGCACAGCTTCTGTAGCGTTGATTATATTACAAAGAATTCGAAATCGTTAAAATATGTGCAAAATAAATAAGCAGTTGTCGCAATATTCACTCTCAATATGGTCAACGTACCTTTTGAGACATTGTGAGACGTTTTCCTTGGCATTCTTTGGTCATCTTGAGGCGGAGTCACTTAACGCTGCGGCAATTTGTAAATATGTAGTACGAACATCTTCTATATATTAATACGTGAACCAAAAACTTCGGATCCCTTTTTAAGCAAACTGCGCGCACAGAAAAGTTTGAGATTTGTCATATTTAAAGTTGATAAGGACTGTAGAAAGCTAAATTCGTATATTATAATATGTATTACAATTTAATTAAATAAAAAAAATATTTGACGTCAAACCATACATTGTATTCTTTCACACTGCCAATGTCGAACGAGGTTATTTTAAATTCAAATACAGAAAATGTTGAAGAAAAATACATAATCGCCTGTGAAACAATATAAATGGTACATAAACAATAACACTTTGCGAATGCATTCAGACTTCCCATCTGTGGCACAAATTATGCACAGCACTCTTTCATATACAGAGCATGCAGAAATTATGATTCTTTCTTCCATGACATTGATCTCTTCAACTCATCGCATAGAAGATTTAAATTATCCATTTTGGCCACGTTCCCTCATCGCTCTGTGTGATCTTACGCACGCTTCCCATAACGCCCCATTTCCTTCCAAATTCCTTTTCCTACAGCAAAAAATATTATGTTACTGATGTTTCTTTTTAATTCATGTTTTTTAACCAGTAATATTCATCAAACATTTTTAGCTTAATTGTTGTATAACTGTCTGCTTGTCCTATGTACTAAATTGGCTGTATGTTTTTTTTTCAATAAATAAAATAAATGCATATTGTCATCATACATAATGTCAACTGACATAATAGATAACACCGAAACAAATAGAAGTCATCATCAGACGTACATTATCTGATATGATGCTTCTCTACAATATTCTTAATAATAAAATTGATTATCCTGCTCTTTTAAATTATATATCTTTAAAAATCCCTACCCGTAGAACTAGACACACTCCTTTTTTCCACCTAACCAGTCAGCACACTAACTATGCTCAACATGCAACAATCTTAAGAATCTGTAATACATACAATAGGGATTTCCAAGAGTTCGACATATTCTTACTAAGCGCTCCCCACATTTAAAAAAAAAATATCAAACTTAAAATTACATCCTCATAATCGTACTCAACACTCAATATACTGCACACATTCACACAATATATCACCATAATATGTTACTATTCCTAACTTAACATAATATATTACAACAATTCCAGTGACAACCTGTAATTGGCTTTAATAGTACTGAAATCATCTTTATTTTATATAATTTATTATACGCTGTATGTTGTCCAAATAAATTAATAAATTCTACAGAAAAAATAGAAGTCAACAAATACTATAACACTGTCAGAGCGTTTTTCACCCGACAATATTACCGAGCGTTAAGACCGCGGTTTTACTCGCTCGTCGATCAGGGCCTTCAGTGCACTCGGCATTCATTGTAGTCGTAGCCCTGAATGACCACTAGTATAATATATAAGGGTGTTTCTCTGTAAACTGGGCAACTCGTTGTCTCAGGCCTATATTATACAAAAAAATTTAGATTATTATATATTTCATAGTTAATTATAAAAGATAATTACCTAATCTACATGTGCTCAGCATACTGCATCCATTTAATTTAACTTTAATACATGAAAAATGTGTTTATAATGCTCAAAAAACAGTCCCCTGGTGTGTCACCACACCAATTTAGTTCCTTTAGATTCAATTTATTTTAAAAATAAATTTAAGAATCAATTGATTTATTTAATTATTTGAACAATATTAGATGATTTTCAATTAGACCTGGTTATTTTTTCTTAATATATGTTTATAAAGCTAAAAAAGGAAATTAAAGTTTGTCTCAGCATTTTGTGGACAGTCCCCCTGTCTATATTTCAAATTGCACACCTCGTAGTCTACAACTTAAATTATTGCGTTTATACACGTAACCATGCGCAAACAACCTGAAGTTTGCATGCTTGCCACCAAAAGTGCGTATACGCCAATTTATTTAGAGCTGCACGAGCTTCGCTCCGAGAAATCCGTGTGACAACCGGCCAGTCAACAGTCCTCTGGTAAGAATTATTTTTATCTCTTTTATATCTATTATATTTATACAATTTAATAAATATTTCTTGTAATGTATAAATATTCCCTATTTATAGCAAAATAACAAAACTTATTTGTATTTTGTGCTATCATCCAATGAAGTCAAATTAAACAGTCCCCTGGCAACAGTCCCCTGCACTATAAAAAGGCAGGGGACTGTTTCTGCCTCCAGGGGATGGTCTTTTAATATGTTTATCATTGTTTTATTTATTTTATTAATATATAGAACCAAATTTTTACATTATTTTAAACAATATTTTAGTTTATATATTAATGTATATACCTTTTTAGTTCTTTTTAGATATACATATCTTTTGAGAATGGTGCCAAAAAGAAAAAAACTTTTTAAGGAAGAGATATTACAATGGAAAAGAGAAGTCGAGTGAAAGAGATATGAGCGTAACAAAAACGACCCACAGAAAAAGGAAGAAGAGAGAAAGAACATTTAATATATCTCAAGAAAAAAGAAAATGGAAGTAAGAAGCTAGTTAAGGATATGACTCCACCAGAAGCAAAGAAGTAGTGGAGAGAGCATTGCAACAATTATCGCAATCAGAAAAAAATGTCAAGAAATGCAACAAGCTCGATTCTGAGAGAAAATATGCCAGATTTGGAAGAAATTATCAGCTTTATACAATGGAAGGATTCTAAATTATAATAGTCATCAGAAATAATAAAATATTATAAAAAATACTGTTAATTTTTTGTAACTTTATTATTCAATTATTTCATTCTTAAATTATAGAGTTTAAGAAAATATAAAAAGACTTATTTTGCTACTAAAACAACATTTTTCATTTAAATTATCAGTCCCCTGTCAAAATCAACAGTCCCCTGTATCGATTTTTCAGAAAATGCTCAATATTTCCTAACGTATTGGAAATATTTTTGGTTCATCTGCTATTTATTATTAACCTAGTAGATATCTATTCTTTTAATAAGATTTGTACAATATATAAGCAAAAAAGTGCCCTAGACAACTTTCTTAGAACAACTTGCCCAGTTTACAGAGAAACACCCATAAATATTCTTAGTAATGGATACAATCCTAGGATTGGTTAGCAACTAGCACTCCATCTCAATATACCAGCAGTCATTCACACGCCTCATTGAAGATTTGACATGTTGTCCAACCCTCATGAAAGCAAATATTGTTATTTAAGTATAAACGTGATTCAAATATTGAACTATGGTTGAACTCCAATTTGATCCCTTTTCTCATTTTAAAACATGAATCAAGAGTTGAACCGTGATTCAACTCAAATGTCAAATTGAACCGGCGACAGGGGTAGTTTAACACTGGTTCAACTTGACATTTCACATTTTTGAAGTATCTATGACCCGTTTTAATAATGTCTAAAGATTTTTTTGACATAAGATTATGAGAAAAACACATAAAAGCGTTTTAATCCATTAGAATTATAGAGTGACGTTGAATTAAAAAAATATCGAATTACAAAAAATGCAATAGCTAGAGTTTGACAGCACTATCATGTTGCGAGCATACTGTTCTGTGGTCATGAGTCATGAGTCATGACAATCAACTTAACAAAACTATGTGTATCAAATTCGGTGTTAACGTATGAAATAGAGATCAAAATCGAAATCAACTTAACTAGGGTTTAAATATTTTTTTATAAATAAGGTTCCAGTCGAACGTGGAAGAAGACTTAGAACCAGGTTCAATTGAACCGTGATTCAACAACGATTCAAAGAATTTTATATAAATAACACTGTATGGGGGCAGACAATTTATATATTTTGAAATTAATAGTGGAATCATTAAAAAAGATAAAAATTAAAAAAGAAAAAAATGTATAAATTTTATCAATCTATATTATAAATTTAAATGTTTGTATCTATGTATGTATGTGTTGAATGCGCTCCTAAACCGTTCATCCGATTGCGATGAAACTTTGGTGAACAATCGAGAGTATACCAGGGATGGTTTCTGGATCAAAATTTATTTTCTTCTTCTTCTTCATCGAGTATTAGATCATTTTACCTATGAAAGTGGACTATCCTGGGAACCGTTCATCCGATTGCAATGAAACTTTGGTGAATTATCGAACGTATGCCCGGGATGGTTTCTGGATTAAAAAAAAATCTTCTTCTTCATCATCGGGTATTAGGTCATTTTACCTATGAAGGTGGACTATCCTGGGAACCATTCATCCGATTGCAATGAAACTTTGGTGAATTGTCGAGCGTATGACCGGGATGGTTTCTGGATTAAAAAAATTTTCTTCTTCTTCTTCATTGGGTACCAGGTCATTTTACCTATGAAGGTGGACTATCCTGAGAACCGTTGATCTGATTGCATTGAAACTTTGGTGAATTATCGAACGTATGCCCGGGATGGTTTCTGGATTAAAATTTTTTTCTTCTTCTTCTTCATCGGGTATTAGGTCATTTTACCTATGAGGGTAAAATGACTTAATACTCTGGGAGAAAAAGCTCCAACTGTCCTTCCATCTCTTCGCAGGTCTTCCAGGACAGATTCTGGTTTTAAACTTTTTTTTCTTCTTCTTCTTCATCGTGTATTTGGTCATTTTACCTATGAAGGTGGAGTATCCAGCGAGAATAAGATGCAACTGTCCTTCCATCTCTTCGCAGGTCTTCCAGGACGGTTTCTGGATTCAAACTTTTTTCTTCTTCTTTTTCGTGTATTTGCTCATTTTACCTATGAAGTTGGGGAATCCTGGAAAAAGAAGGTCCAACTGTCCCTCTTCGTAAGTCTTCCCAGTATTGTTTCGGGAATTAAACTTTTTCTTAACCTACTGAAGGGACAGGAGGTAATGAAGTGAAGGGTGGTACTGAAGGGTCTGAAGGGACGGGAGGTACTGAAGGGACGGGAGGTACTAAAGGGACGGGAGGTACTGAAGGGACGGGAGGTACTGAAGGGTGTGAAGCGACGGGTGGTTATGGAGGACCATTTTTAATTATACAAGCAAGACGAAGTTTGCCGGGGGTTTACTAGTCTATATTATAAATTTGAATGTTTGTATCTATGTTTATCTATGTATGTATGTATGTGTTGAATGCACTCCTAAACCGTTCATCCGATTGCGATGAAACTTTGGTGAATTGTCGAGAGTATACCAGGGATGATTTCTGGATTATTTTTTTTTCTTCTTCTTCTTGATCGAGTATTAGGTCATTTTACCTATGAAGGTGGACTATCCTGGGAACCATTCATCCGATTGCAATGAAACTTAGGTGAATTGTCGAGTGTATGCCCGGGATGGTTTCTCGGTTAATTTTTTTTTCTTCTTCTTCATCGAGTATTAGATCATTTTACCTATGAAGGTGGACTATCCTGGAAACCGTTCACCCGATTGCAATGAAACTTTGGTGAATTATCGAGCGTATGCCCGGGATGGTTTCTGAATTTAAAAAAAATATTCTTCTACTTTTTCATCGGGTATTAGGTAATTTTACCTATGAAGGTAAAATGACCTAATACTCTGGGAGAAGAAGCTCCAACTGACGGTACTGAAGGGACGGGACGTACTGAAGTTACGGGAGGTACTGTAGGGACGGAAGGTACTGAAGGGACGGGAGGTACTGAAGGGACGGGAGGTACTGAAGGGACGGGAGGTACTGAAGGGACTGGAGGTACTAAATATATACTAAGATTACTTAGAAGCACGGTACATTTCACTTTATTTACTACGAATGAGTAGTTATTTGATACGATCGGTTAATATAATAACTCTCAGTCAATCTAATCCAGTGAGAAAGAAATGTTCGCTCCAAAACCTGTCGATTATGGTTTAGATCCAAAGGTCCCGGGTTCGATTCCCGGTGGAGACACAGTTTTTAATTGTGTTTTCAGTCTGGATCTGTGAGACAATTAATATCGTAAGTCTCCAGAATGTGGCAATTTGTTATTGGGTACGTGTTAAATTAATATTTAACATAGTACCTGTTAGTTGCCCGAGAAGCAATATTAAATAATTAATAAATAAAATATTTATGAGAACAGCTTGAAAAATATTTTTGGATTATTTTTTTTTTAAACGAGACCAACTTCATAAAAAAAATCATAAATTGCCGGTTGAATAATATATAAAGAAAAATGTTTTATTCGAATTTCCTCATTACCAATCCTATTTTGCTCCGGGACAGGCGAAGGATTAAGGCGATCAAAGAAATCCTTGGAAACGTAAAAGGTGATCTTACCAACGTCAGAAAGATTAATTGCATTTTGACCAGAGTTAAGGGAGAACTCATCTAGTTTGAGAAAATCGATAAGACACATACTTAATAATATAAAAACAAACTTAAGAATCGTAGAAGATTGGTAAAAGCTACGAATGACCAAATTTAGATCTAAACATACCTACTTAAATCTTATTAATAATCTGACGTTTTTTACTCCTCAATAACCCAAGGGGAGTTATGAATTCACAACTTCTAAGGCTATTTGGTTTATTGCAGATTATTAACAAGTATCATGATGAGATTGTATTCTGAAAGTTTCATAACAATGTATGTGTGTGAGCTGTGTACCTCTGTGTGCTATGTAGGTACGCCTTGTTTATTCTGCTTAATCGATTATAGACTAAAGAAAGAACTCATTCGATTCTTTTAAAATTTTGCAAATTTGTATATCTAATATTCGCTAAGACCCCATTAAGTTTTGAAAGATACGTGAATAGAGCTTCTCAATTTTTTTAACTTTTTTTTTTTTTTTTATTTTATTTGAAAAAATGGGCAACGTACAATAATATTTTTTTAAACAAATATAACATAAGTAAGTGTAAGCAACATAAGTAATTGTAACTTAATCAGCCCACCTTTGATTTCATGGTGCATTGTACTCACTACTGGTAATAAAAAAAAAAATTATTATTCTTGTCTAACGTGGCTCCTGAAAAGAGTCCTGGACATACAGAATATGTCCACGGACCTGATCTTTTCCAAATTATTATACGCGGTAAGGCATCGGTACAATGGCGAATTTTGAGCGGCATTAGTGTTTTTTTTGTCTAAAAAGAACGTTGAGGTGTGTCTTGTTCGTCTGTTTGGTATGTTGAAGTTAATAATTTTCAGAAGGTCTGTACAGTCAATATTGAAGTTTATTATGTCATAAAGGTACATTAAGTCTGAGGTCCTTCGTCTTGTCTGTAAAGTCTGCAATTCATGTTTGTAGTTATTACCAAATTTGTACTTCATATGTTTCAAAAATATTTGTTGTATTCGTTCTATATTGTTAATATAAATATTATATTGTGGATTCCAGATGACTGATGCATGTTCCAATTGACTTCTAACAATTGTGTTATATAGTAAGATAAATGTTTTCACTTGTGTGAATGGTTTGCATACTCTCATCAGGAATCCCAACATTTTATAAGCTTTCAGTGTAATTGTGTCAATGTGTTTGTCAAATAAAAGTTTACTGTCCAGTTGTATACCTAAGTCTCTACAGTCTGATTTCTTATCAATCGCCTCCCTATTGATTGTGTATGTGTATTGTATTGTACTCTTTTTCCTAGAGAATGTAATGGAGTGACATTTTTTTACATTTAGTAACAGCTTATTCAAATATATTATTTTTAACTTTCAAATATTTCAAGTGACCCCAAGCTCAGGACACTTGAAATTTGTTATTTTTATTTTCTAATTGGTAAAAGGGCACATAACTTTCATAAAATGGCATTGAAGAATTATAAAGTTACCAAATAAAATTTTTAAATCAAAAATAATTCAACAAACTCATTTCATGTCAATACTGAATATTTTGCATACAAAATTTGAAAGTTACCAAATTAAATTTTTAAATCAAAAATAATTCAACAAACTCATTTCATGCCAATACTGAATATTTAGCATACAAAATTTGAAAGTTACCAAATTAAATTTTTAAATCAAAAATAATTCAACAAACTCATTTCATGCCAATACTGAATATTTTGCATACAAAATTTGAATACGTTGTGAAGTGACTTGTTAGTAAGAAGTTTAGCGCTGGCCACAACCCACTCGTTTATGTATTAAAATTATTGTACATTAAAAGTGTATTACGTATACTTAATACTCTGATGGGCTTATTTCCACTACTTATTTTATGTCTGTGCGATAAAACCTATGCTTCCCAAGATGATGAGGTCCAACTGCCTCATTACCTCTTCGTCGGTCTCCCTCGCAGACGGCACACATTGGAGTATTTGCACTCTAAAACCGGACAAAAATTAAAAACGCTAACCTGAGTTAAAATTGTCTCAAATACATAAATCTTCAAGGTCGATAATCAATCTTTCGGTAGCCAAAACATTCCCCTTCGTTCAACCCGTTTGTTGCAACTACAGTTAGTTGAAATTCAGGACATATACGAAAACGTTTGTATTAATTTGTTCCTGTCGCTAATATGTCCTCTTCTGATTCGTCTAAATTTATCCGTCTGAATTTTAGTACATGAAAAATGTCAAAAAGTTGACTGCATTTATACGGGACTCATTACTTCACAACGCGTGGATAAAATCCTTTTATCCACGGTCGCCCGTTGGTTACAGAGGTTTTCTGCCTCTGAAACAAATCAGAATAGGACATGTTATGGCAGTTTGTTTAAATAAAAGACAACTATTGAATATGGAAATGGAAGATATGCGCTATAACCTACTATGTGAGACAGTATTTATACTTATAGGTATTATCTAAGAGTACATAATATGATATAGACTATAGTGTCTGAAAAGCTGCGCAGATAGATTTTTTGTAAGCCAACATCGAAACACGGGATGTTGGG
The DNA here is from genome assembly GCA_963576475.1 of Molanna angustata. Lineage (NCBI taxonomy): Eukaryota > Metazoa > Arthropoda > Insecta > Trichoptera > Molannidae > Molanna > Molanna angustata. The sequence continues at coordinate 11,229,590 of OY754965.1, forward strand.
CAAAAGCATGCAAAAGGAGCTCTCAATGATAAGTATTCTGCCCAACAGCGGGCGGTTTGACAATTCAATGTTGGCTTATGCGCAGTAGACCAAAATACATCCATTAATCCATCTACCTACTATTCGAGTATGTCTTTGAGTATTATTTTACCGCAAAACTTTAAGAAGTTGATATTTTTGTTTACTATGTTTCTTTTACAGAAATATTTTTTAGAAATAATGAACATGTCCTTGTAATAATTACGTAAGCATCCTCAAACATTCCCTAAATTGAGCATAAATGCTTGTGCTATAGGTGAACGAAATCGGTCGTGTCAGAATTCGAAATCGCTATCACTGGATTGATTACCCAACGCGCTAACTATTTAGGCATTTCTTTACAATTTTTGTAAAAATTGACTTTATTGACGTCGTTTCATACAATTTGTATAGCATCATACACAATATCTACAGGGACTCAGTTTGATACTTTATCTTCATACATACATACATACCATCAAGATATTCACATATTCTGGGTAGGAATAATGGACTGACCTCCACACTAATAGTAATATTTATAAATAAATATTGTACACTGACGATATTCTTGTATTATAATTACAAATGATTGATAAATTGTTTTATAATTGTGTAAGAACCTACAATAAGATAATCTGTTGCATATTAAATATTAAATCCAAGTGTCAATGGCGATAGTATTGTATAGTTAAAGAATACGTACCAAACTATAAACCCTTAAATCCAAATTATTGAATATTTTAAGATATTTTGTTTTCTATACAAAACATATACCTATGTCAGGATGGAATAGTGTGAGTTTCAGTCAGTCCTAATAAAAATTCAAAATTCTGTGTATAAAACTTTTGTGGACGTTAATTTTTTTTATATTTCGTGAAAAGTTGGGGTCTGTGCATCAAGAGGATCAAAGAGGAGCATGCAAAAAGTCCACTACGCCAAACGAAATGTTTCTTTTTTCATAGTACCCACGTCTCGGCGGTCGACATGTTAAGAGAAATAAATTGTCTTGAACAAAACGACAGTTGGATTAGAAATTGCACAATACACCAAGAAATCAAGCGATTACTTATTTTATTTAGATGACAATGCAAGAAACACAAAGAGGTTAAAATGATAACCAGTTTTCATGAAGATGTGAATCGGAAGGTTCACTCGAGTGAATGCTTCATTTTTATTTCATTCCGTTTAGCACTATGTTTCATTATGTTCAGACATGTGAATTTTGAGAGATGAATACAAAATGAAAGACAGGAATGAAAAAAAAATGAACCTTCTGAATCCACCTTAAGTAACCTTACTAAGTAACTGTCAGTTGTCACGTAGGTCATCTTTCAAGATCGAAAAAATAAATAGTAATATTGTCAACAATTTCATTTCACCTTGGACTGTTCAATCACCATCATTAACTGGTATAGTTATTATACTTGAACGTCATTGAAGGATATTACTGTAGATACATCTTCGACGTGAATATTCACATCTGACGGTCATCGCGTTGAGATAACGCAAATTAAATCTTACCTTCTGCTGCGGTTGAAATTTAACAAAGACGCATTCATCCACATACACATTCGTTGGATTGGGTTATATTTACTAACTGACGACAACACTTTGAGATTTTCCAACATATTATTTGATCTTGAAACACTAGTAAAACTATAATAGGTACGAAAATCTCAAACGTGTTTTTCACTCACAAAATACAAGACAGTACCTAATCAAATAAATTTCATACATACATGCCATTATGCCGTATCCCTCACGGGATAGACAGAGAGAACCGAACGCCAAGTTTTTCTATCTTGACACACATTCATCGCCTCTAAATATTTCATACAACATTAGCATTCTTTAACATACTGCATTAATAGTCTGTATATCTTAACATAAAAATATACTATCGTTAGAAAATTTATATTCCTGGTAGTAAAATTTAGAATGAATAAAATATTTCATATAACATAAGCATATTTAACCATAATGAGATTGTCAATATTTGAAGAAGAAAAAATAAACGCTTACTATGGTGTGGAGAGTTTAGTGTTGGCCACAACCCACTCGTTTTTATGATAACGTTATGATAACATTCGTTTAAACACATATTATCTGCTATGTACCAACAAATAATTTAGTAATGAAACGAAAACGAGCGAGTTGGTCAATACGAAACTCTCCGATACATAATTAGTATGCACTTTTTGACTAATTTTCTTTTCTACACGATACTTCTTGAGAAACTAACTAAAAAGTAATAAAAACAATAAATTTCTTTGTGTAAACCACGGTCGAGTATTTAATATTTTTCTATTAGTTTCAGAGCAGAACCGCTGCTTCGTCTGACTTAAATTAGTACATTAAATATTCATCCGTGGTTCACACAAAGAAATATGTATAGTATTAAATATTCGAACACGGTTCACACAAAGAAATTAATAGGCATTAAAATATTCAACCGTGGTTCACACAAAAAATCAGTACACATTAAAATATTCCACCGTGGTTCACACAAAGAAATCAGTAGACATTAAAATATTCGACCGTGGTTCACACAATGAAATCAGTAGACATTAAAATATTCGACCGTGTTTCACACAAAGAAATCAGTAGACATTAAATATTCGACCGTGGTTCACACAAAGAAATCAGTAGACATTAAAATATTCGGCCGTGGTTCACACAAAGAAATCAGTAGACATTAAAATATTCGACCGTGGTTCACACAATGAAATCAGTAGACATTAAAATATTCGACCGTGGTTTACACAAAGAAATCAGTAGACATTAAAATATTCGACCGTGGTTCACACAATGAAATCAGTAGACATTAAAATATTCGACCGTGGTTCACAAAAAGAAATCAGTAGACATTAAAATATTCGACCGTGGTTCACACAAAGAAATTAGTAGACATTAAAATATTCGACAGCGGTTTACACAAAAAATAAGTAGACATAAAAATATTCACACAAAGAATATTTGATTTCATAAGTTAAAATGTGCCACAAATAAGTAGCTGCAGCATATGAAATAAAAGGGAAAAATTATAAAAAAAATAACTCCACTACTTCATAGTAGCGTAGAGTATAAATATGGAACTCGTAACACAACAAGTAACAATTTGGTAATGCGAAGACGACCAGGGTATAAACATTATAATTTAAGTAAATACATTCTGTGTATATGTATACATACATATAATATAGGTATTTACACAACTCAATTACAGTCTATCAAGACATAAACACTTAATGACTATCCGACATAAAATGAATATGAAATTGAAAGTTAATAACATCATCTAGACATGAGCAATTAGTCACCTGAAATACTTACTTACTTAATTATAATTATTACTGCCATTAAAAGAAACTGCTGTCAAACGACAAGATAAGATCTAATACTACAAGTTTGTGATGACCTTATGTTTTTTTTTTAAATAAATATATCCTTGTTAAACAAGTACATATAATACATCTTCCTACGTTCCCTAAAATAAGCAAATAAATGCTTGTGCTATAGGTGAACGAAATCGGTCGAGGCAGGATTCGAACTTGCGACCACTGATATGTTTATAATTGTTAATTCATAATGGAATATTTTTATAGTTAAGTACCTATATATTGGATTTCGCAAACATTGGATTTTGTCCCTGTCGGCTGTCAATGATATTTTATGACAATTTTTTAACATCTCAATAGAGACGAATTTGGAATATTATAGGAGAACCAGATTTTTTAATTTTGTCAATAATGACGGTCGTCCTGGATTCAGGAAAAAATATATATGTAGACCAAATCATTTGTTTGATTTAAAATACCTATTATTATAGGAGAACCAGTTCATAAAATATCATAGACTCCCGACAAGGAAACAATCCAATGTTTGCGTATATGCAACATTAAAAATATTTATTTATTTATTTAATATTGCTTCTCGGGCAACTAACAGGTCTGTAGGTACTATGTCAAATATTAATTTAACACGCACCCAATAACAAGTTGCCACATTCTGGAGACTTACGGTATTAATCGTCTCACAGATACAGACTGAAAACACAATTAAAAACTGTGTCTCCACCGGGAATCGAACCCGGGACCTTTGGATCAGCAGTCAGATAACCAACCAACTTAGCCACGAAGGCCGACATCTGTGCGAAAGCATTGTCACTTTATGTATTAGGACTATTGCTTTCAATTTTAACTAACCAATTTCTAAATAGATGGCGTTATAAAAAGGTTACTTCGTTATTTCATAGATGGGGATGGTGTTTCAGCTAATTTTAAAAAGAACAGATTTTCATGATTTAAATATATAGAACTTTAAAAATTGGATTGATAGAGAACTCAATAAGAAGGCATAATTGGTGAACGTTGCGCAAGCGCATAAAGTGATCATGTATACCGGCTAATGACAGGTCGTAAGCCCTGTAGGTTCCTTGAATTCCTGGTTCCCCTATAATATTCCAACTTCGGTCTATTGAGATGTTAAAAATTTGTCATATAATTCATAATATTGATGGATTTATAAATAATAGTCTTGTCTTCTTCCTCCTCCTTTTCATAGATCCGAAGATCTGTTTCGATGTGGACTGCCAGCTGTCTTTGGAGGTCTTCCTGGGTTCTCTTGGAGAGCGATAAGTAGGGGTCTATTTTCATCCATTCTGTTAACATGTGACATAAATAATAGTATTGGAACAAATTGCCGACCCTCGTGACTCAGATATCTGACTTTTGAGTCAAGGGTTCCGGGATCAATTCCTGATAGAGATACAGTTCTCAATTATTGAATTTTCAGACTGGATCTGTGAGACGATTAAAATCATCAATGGTTGCGCGTTAAAATGATATTTGACATAATAAGAATAATTTCACTTCTTTGTTCATTGTATTATTGTTTACTTATTTAAGTGTTTATTCGTTGCTTTCTAATTTGATTACTTTCTTTTTCATTTCTTACTGTACTTGAGTATTATTATTATTATTATTATTTTAATTTCTATTTTTCAATATTATAAGCATGTAGCTTGAAGCGGACGTGTTACTAAATTTGTGATAAAATTGTCTGTCTTAAAACAGGAATTATTCCTAGTGAGATAGACAGAAATCTAATTGGGGGAACTCAAGACATGGTAGGTAGGTACTTCCCAACAACTTAATCATAAGTTCATTAATTATTTCTGTTCCTCTATGACATGTATTATTAAATGAAGAATATAAATAAAATTATTGTTTTTATTATAGAAGGTAAAAAAATATATAAAAAAGGCGAAAAATAAGTTCATGAATTCAACCATCAGTATATTTAAGAAGTGTCGTTGAATTATACAATTACGATTGTCAAATAGAATAATAATGACCTATAAAATAATAATCCATGAAATGTCTCACTATAAACAATGGATTCACCAGACATAGGTACTTACAAGTCAATATTTCACTGTAAGATAATGAGAGCTGAAAGTCAAACACATTCTCCAATTCTTAGACTAGATTGCTTGAAAGTATTGATAGCTTGGAAGTCGGGTTAGTAGGAAGAAATTGCCGTATGGCAATAAACCCGCCTTTCTGCACAATTGATGTACATGAAGATAAATAAATAACAATATTTTTTTATATAGAAATGAATTAATATTAAGTATTTTTTATTCTAAAATACCTATAATATATAACATTTAAATGAAATAAAAAAAAAATTAATCGTGTTGATGATCATAGTATTGACATGGTATATTTTAGCCATGAATTTTTGAAGTAGAGTTCGGGTATATTGACAATTTAACTAAAATAAAGCGAAATCTGAATATCCGAATTGTGACCATTTTTCGTAGATCGACAATAACGTGACGAATGTAGGTATACAAATCGTCAATCCCGACGTTAAAATTAACTATTTTAAATCACACAATCTTGGATGCCAATTCGCAAGTCCAATACGCGAAAGTACGCACTCATCGAATATGTAATATATGTACACGCATGATAGTCGATTGCACTTTTAGTTTAAGGCTCTTGTATAGTACTTATACCCTGGGTATACGGATGTACGCAAAAATGCACACTAAATTACCTTCTAATGTATGAAACACGAAAAAATATTGTATATCACCTGATATGTGATATACAACATTTTATCGTGCAAAAAAAATAAAATGTAGAGATGTAGAGATTTTTTTTTAAATAGGGTCATTACACGTCAATTCATCCAGCCATGTCACCCATGGTCTCAGATTTTGTTGATATTTTTTTATTTGTTTCTTTTGACATCCTCATTTAACAATGCAAAATATTATTTTGATATCTTGTATACTTTTTGAGATATATTTTTTTGAAATTGGTTAAAAAATGACCCGAGGGCTATTTCCGAGGCCTTGCATTTTTGTGACACCTGTGGTAAACAAGAATTTTACCAATTATTAATTATATTAATGAGAAAATACAATGCCACGAGCAGGACTCCTTTAACTCTGGGTTCGCTGGGTTTTGTGTTCTCTGGTGCTGTTCTAGAATGCTCTAAGGAGGAAACGGGATTGATTTAAAACAAAATATAGGTCTGATCACATATAATTTCACCATCAAACTTACAGACACTTAGTAACATACAAGAGCGAATCAGTAAGTATCACATGTATAAAATGCAATGTGAATAATTAACTTAAAATCAATTTCAAGTCTTGGCATAACATAGATTCAATAACTGAAAGACCTGAGTATGTGGGGTTCAACTGACTTTAAACCAAAACTAATTTACGATGAGAGTTTACCAACATTTCAAAAATTAAAGGAATGACGATCTTAGCTGGCAGCTGACTTCTGTCTGAATAAACAATGATCCAGTAGGGATACGGCTGGAGAGGCTATCAATGGTGTGACGGCTCGATGCATGTAGAGAACGGGACAGAAAGTTCCCATTGATGATCACAGTGGCTTTGGTGTGCGGGACGAAAGGCTATTGGCTTCGTCACTCGTACAAGATAGAAAACAGGACCCAGAATAGTGGTGGAATAAATACCTTTATTGCAATGTTTGTTTAATAATTTAGGTAGTGTATAACAACTACTTCTTTCCTTATGGTCCAATTGCAATATCAAAATTTAGCGTGTCATCCTCACAAAGAAAATGGCCGTTGTATAGAACAAGTACTGAGTCGGCAAACAGGAAGCAATATCACTATAATACTGGCACAAATGACACTTTTACTATATATGGTTAAATTAAATACTTTAACAATTAGTTTGCCCGGATTACTCCTGGAGTAATTCCATGCGTGTTGTATTTAAACACGGCAAACCCGATTCAAATCGGAAAACAATCAGCTTCGTTAGCGGTTCAAGACAAGAATGACGCGGGAACAATTAGCGTGGGTGAATAGACCGGCAGGGAGGAAATACAACGGCAAAGGTCAAAATGGCAACTGTCAAATTTATGACTTATTTATTGTTTAATACAATTATTTTAATTTAGACTATCTTTTATATAAATATATTTATATATCATTACACACCATAGTATAAAAACATCATAACTTTTTCAATTTTTAATGTATCTTAGTGATTTTTTCTTTAATACTCTAATAAATAAACGTAGATTTAAATAAAAATTCATATATATTAATTCAAATATTACAAGATTGAGAAATTAATATAAAAATATGCTTAAATTTAAATCGCTACTATAAAAAAGTAGTGAGAAGAAAAAAATATTAAGTAAATCTAATGAGAAAGTAAATTGAATACATGGTGGTCCTATCTGGAGATACACACCAGAATACAGCTCCAAGAGATCATTAACTTCATGGCTAGTCAGGATAAACGTCAGTGAAGTAGACTCCATCCGCATATATCGTCAGAATACTAATATCAATAGGTACTAACATTCTACTAACACAACTCCAGCCCAAACCACCAAAAGTATTATGACAAACAATTATTTATAAAATATATTCACATTACAAACGACGTGGTACTGGGCAGAGTCGGAGAAACGTGACAACTCCTAAAGAGGGTTTCTCAACGACGATTCAAATGGAAAAGCCATAAACATCAGACATCCAGGTCTGCTTGTTACTATCGCCGAAAGAATGGCGGAGGGCAGAAACTATAGAGGTCCCTCTAGAGACAGACGGGTGATCAGTGATATGTGGAGAAATGGAGTGCTTGCGTAAACCTATTCTAGCATTTTGTAACCACGAAGACTGCTAGAGTAAACTGCTATCCCTACAACAGGAATTCCTAATTGGGCAGCAGTAATATACATACTTGTTGTCATTGTAAATATGGTGTGATAAAAAATAAATAAATATGAATACTTAAGTAGAAAAATTCTGACAAAATGTTGATTTATATATATCGATTTCCAATACACATTAATGATTTTAAAACTTTAGAACATTATTGGACAGTTTAAAAAAGCGGCTTGATAAGTATGATCGCGGTTTTTTGAGTGAAAAGCGTGTGTAACAAATGGACCTTAACAAATTACCTTAGTCAGCTCCTGATTCAGTAAAACTCAATAAATTGCTTTAGTCAGCTCCTGACTCAGTAAAACTCAATAAATTAATTCAGGAACCGATTCTTTTCTTATCCGTTTTTTTTTGGTACACCTCTTGAACCAATGATGACATTTCCATTATATGCTAGAGACCTCAGTTTTTACAAATCTATACGATCTTAACCTATATTTTATGAAAATTGACGATGTCACATACTCCAAGACTATCACGAATGTTAATAATATTAATTTATCTCGTCTCGTTACTTGTGATGAGCAAATCCAATAGCAGGGCGGCCTTGAATACTCGGTTGTGTCATGGTATTTTATTCTAAGTCAAAACTGGCAATATGAAAAAATGTTATATAACTTGGTATATTTAAAACGGTTTCACCCATCCCTTTCTTTCCTTTGTAGTTTGTAAATTTTAAGTAGGTAGGTACATGAAAATGAAACAGTTGATATATAGGCGAAATCTAAAACATCTACTTTACCAGTTTAAAAGCCCTTTGTCGGGCGAAACGATCGCTCCTTTGCAACAGACAAAAATATATGTTATGTAGAAATGAAACAAAATGATACATATTTCATTAACATAAAGTCAATTAGATAATATAAAACAGAATTGTAAAAAAAACATTAGAATAAGTAGCTACCTAGTAAAAAAAAATTATATAAAAGGTCACCAACTGTAATTTATCTTAACTATTTGGTTCATATTTTTTTACACAAAATTATGAAAACATAGTATACCTACTAAGTTTTAAAAACAAATTGACCTTCTTAGCGAATACTCGTATGTACATTTGACACATTTTTTTAAAATTATCATTAACAAGTAAATAAAAAAATTGAGGGACTCCTTATCAAAGTTTTTTTTCGCGTAAAAAGAAATTCATAAAAATACTCCTGGGGGGCAAGTCACCTTCGCAAGTTCTTGTGACCTTCGAGGTAGAATATTTATGAATAGGTTTGTTTTTTTTTAAATAAATATAGAATGGATCTAGCGTAAAATTGTCTTACGCCCAGGACTTTAAATTGCTTAAAAAGTTCTACAGAACAATACCTAAAAAAGTTTTTTATTTTCTTATAATATTACAACACCACTACAACATTAGGTTGTACATATAAGTAGGTACTAAAGAAATGGGACCGGTAGGTACTTCGAATTTTCTTAAAATGTGACATTAAAATTTTACTTTCACGGCATAATAACGGCCGAGTTGTGTTATAATTCACACATAATATAATAAAACTCAATTACTTTCACTTGTTTATATTATAAAATGTGGCAAATTAACGCTATTGTACGTGTTAAACATAGATGGTACCTACCCATCCACCAAAGCATGCATTATGTTATAACCATCTCAATATTGAAGCAGAGTTATTGCCGGTTGGCAAAAGTTGTACAATCGATGACAAGCACTTGTCTTTGGAAAATTGTGTATGTAGGTACTTACCTACTCAGAAAATGCACCATCACGTGCCTTGACTTTATTTTTTTTCAAAAAGATGTCCTTGTCACATTTACACATACATTCCCTAAATTTAGCAAATGCTTGTGTTATCGGTGAACGAAATCGGTCAAAATTGATTATTTTTGAATATTAATTATAATATAACCAAACTAGGGAACCTGACAGATAGCCAATGTTTGTGTATGTACACAAATCATAATTTAATTGTAAAACATTTATAATGTTATTATTATAAAACTTATAATAACCAGGAATTGAGTTTTACAATCGTCAGAATATTATTTAATTGTATATTTATTAACTAGTAAGTTGCGGCCTTCTATCTATTTTCTGCGCAAATCATTAAAACTATTTAATACGAGTTTTATTGAGTTAAACTTAAGGGAGACTTACTATATTTACAGTCTTACAGATCCAGACTGAAAATACACTATTTAAATGTGTCTCCGCCGGGAATCGTACCCGGAGCTTTTGTCTCAGGAATCAAATACATAGAACAGGATTTCCTTGTAGGGCGGCAGTAATCTACTTATTGTTGTCATTATAAATATGGTGTGATAAAAGGTAAATAAATAAATAAATAAATACGGACAAAGACATTATCAATACTTGGCTCCAAAGATCCTAAATTTAGTTGCAAAAGATATAAAGAACATACATTTAATAGAAAACACAAGACTTAAAGCGACAGGTGTAAGTGCGCATTACCTTATAAAAGGAAACACGACTCATGCGTGTATACACACACATCAATCTCGTCTCACCTAAAAAAGTTAACATTCAGAATGGATGGGGACCCTTTCAGTCGGTTATGAGTTCAGTGACATACACACGTACAAAAGAATTATATAAATAATATATTAAAGAAATTCCTGTTTCGAACTTTGTTGTCATATCTTAAAAGTTATTCTGTTTGCATAATACCAGGCGTAAGTACATTGTTTTACGTGTTTTTTATACTTTCTATTTCCACTGTTTCTATTTTTACTATAATTATGTATCTAAACCATCCAGGAACCCACTCAAATACACCTAAAAAATTTCATCACAATCCGCTCCAGCCGTTTAGAAGGAGTTCAGTGACATACACACGTACAAAAGAATTATATACATAAATATTGACTATATTATGGGAATTCTCCGAAGACTCGGAAGACTTCTTGCTATCTAGTTTATTCATATCCGTAAATTAAGCAGTGTGACGGAGACATCAATAATGCATTGATTAATAACCTTATTCTTCTTCCGGATCCCTCAACAAAAACTTTGGATATGAATATATCAGTAAACGATGTTCTGAGTGTCGTAATATTTATTAAAAAAATAACCTTAAAAGTAATTATCTGAAACAACATTCATTAAAAGTGACAATCAAATGTTGTTCTTTAAGTAAAATAACCACTAAAATCTCGTTAAATTACACATAGCTGTAAAAATAAACAATTGAAATATCGAAATACCTATAATGTAATTATTGGTCTTTTAATTACAAGTAATTTTCTCCGCAATTTTAATAGGTACCTACTTATATAGAAGTGTGATATTATTGTGACTTACATATTAGGTATAATATTTATTTATTTATACATCTTCTTGTACATAATATAAACAAATATAATTGTACACTGGCGGGCTTATTGCCACTAGGCAATTTCTTCCAACCAACCAGATTACAAAGTATGACAACATTGTGTATGTACAACAGCAAATAAAAAAGAGTAAAAGAAAATACGTATAACACTTAAATACTATTAAAACAAAAAATATATAATTCATAGCAAGAAAAAGGATATGGTAAGGACAGGAGAGGAAATCGGGATCAGGTGTTCAAGGATAAATATTCCTTCTTTAGTTTTTTCTTGAAAATACTAAGTGAGTTTGACGACGCAATATCCGGACTAAGGCTATTCCATAATCTTGCTGATTGTACTTTGAACGAAGAGCTGAGAAATTCAGTATTATGGATAGGTATGGATAGTGTCGTACGTTCAGCAGATCGGAGTGGAAGTCCATGATTGGATAAATAAGTGAATTTGCTTTTGAGGTACTGTGGCAGGTTTGGGTTCGAGAGAATATTGTGTACAATAGTGACAAAATGTGTACATTGCGCCGCTAGCGTATCCTGGGCCAGCAAAGAAGATTGTGGTAAAATGATATGCGATCAAATTTTTTCAACCCAAAGATGAATCTGATACATATATTCTGAAGACGTTCAAGTTTATTGAGATGCACTTCATTTGCATCCAAATAGCATACGTTGTTATCAGTTAATTGCGTTTATGCTAAGGATGTAAATACATTATGTAAGTACAATATAAAACAATCCTAAACCGATAAAATGAAAAATATTGTATCCGATCCGATATTGTATCCGATACCTGCAAAAATAATCCAGGCGTCCATATTTCTTTGCTGCTTTTAATTATCTTTTAAAATCTGACATTCTCTATAAAATATGTATGTAGGTATATTCTTTCTTATAAATATTTTAATCCTGAGTACTTTAAATCATCACACAAAATATTTCATTAATTTGTGCATGAAAATGTTGTCAATCAAATAAAAAAAATAAGTAAGTACCTGTACCTATTTATGTAATTTTCCATAAAACTGCATATAGGTGCTTATACCTAATTACAAAAAAATATATTAATTACGGAAAATTCGCAAATAAAACAATAAATAACATATAAATTAGGTAATTGATTTACTAAATCAAGTCACAATGAAAACGTACATTGCGTTTTATATTGAATTCAATGATTCAAGAAAAAAAATTCTTAGTAGGTTATATACCACCAAAATATTTATCGTCTTGAAATATATACTTAAAGGAAACACGCAAGGGTAAAAATAATACAAATCGAGACAATAAAAATGACATAACCGCACAATGACAGTTAGTTATATTAGTAGGTATTAAGATACAGTATTTTGTGTAGTCGTTGCCAAATATCTTCCGAACCAGGTTTCCGGGTGCGCAGAGCGCATATGTGTGTATTTTTATTTCGTTGGTATATACGTGCAAGTCGCCCCCCTTCTCAGCGAAATGGCTCAAGATATTTGGCGACAACTATAATATGAACTTGATAAATTAAAGGATAATATATCAACGGTACCTAAGTTGAAATGTTCAATTTCTATAAAAAATAACGAATCATTCAGTCTAATGCCAACTTCGTAATGAATTAAATGTTTTGGAATATATACTTCGTTTGTGCAATTTATGTATGAAATCAACTACATACCTACTTTCATTGAATAAGAAAACAACTCGAACAAATATTAATTAGTCGTTGGTAAGTAATTATTATTTAAAATCATTCATTTTGAAAGAATCGTTTAAATTTTGCGACATAAGCTAGGTAGCAGATAACAAGTAGGATTTTTTATCTCTACAAACAGCCATCGGATAATGAGTTGACATGATATTTCTACAAACATCGGATAATAAGTATCTAGATATGCTATTTCTACAAACTGCCATCGGATAATAAGTTGATATAAGTGAGTGTGAAGATTAATAGTTATTCATGCAGCCTTACTGACAAACTGGAAAGTTCACTTCATTTTTGTATCAGAGCATTTAAAAATAATATCGTGACTCATCGTCAGCGTCAGTGGCCAGCCTTGGTAGTGAGGACGGTGGGGGGGAGGGGTCTGTAAGAAGTGAGGGGAGGGAAACGATTGCCCGTATAATGTACACCGCTTCCTTGCTTTACGACCGAAGCGATAATAAACTATGATAAGTAACAATGAACACAACATTATGCACGGTTTGATTCGAAATTCGAATATAAAGTACTGTCCTTGCAGAGACATATTCATTCTTTATTAAAATATATGTATTTGTTTTTTATTACTTCAGCGATCGAAACAGTATTTTGATTGTAAAACTCCCTTATTATACAGGTGAAAACAATCAGCATTATTGATTAATTATTCTTCCTCTTTTAATACAACGATCGTTTCGTCTTTTAAGGGCCTTTTAAACTGATAAAATAAAACAAGTAGGTAAATCAAATGAGGACATCCTTTTCATAGTTTTTTTGTCAAGTAAAATGAAATTCATAAAAATACTCCTGGTTTAATGCAATAAGTATAGCATTTTTGTTTACTTTGTATTAAATAAAAAATTGTTCATTTATATCAAATAAATCAAGCTGAAAACAGCTTTAACATTCTTTTGTTATCGGGAATAAACAAATTCTAAAATGATCTAACTGGTCGGGAATTCATTTAAAGATCAATTAAAAAATTCTAGCACAGACAGACATGTGAAGTTAATTAAAAAGATGTATGTATATACATATAAATATATATATATATATATATATATATATATATATATATATATATATATATATATATATATATATATATATATATATATATATATATATATATATATATATATATATATATATATATATATATATATATATATATATATATATATATATATATATATATATATATATATATATATATATATATATATATATATATATATATATATATATATATATATATATATATATATATATATATATATATATATATATATATATATATATACACATATATATATATATATATATATATACATATATATATATATATATATACATATATATATATATATATACATATATATATATATATATATATACATATATATATATATATATATATACATATATATATATATATATATATATATATATATATGAAAACTCCTTATGTATGTACAAAGCGATAATTCAACCTACAATTATTGTGAAAATTACTTAAAAACAAAAAAAGTCATAAATTTTTGTATTGTATCATAAGTGTTACAACTATCGATGGACAAATAACTTAAGAAATCACATGAGTGGAGCGCAAATGTTGCCTGGTTGGAATATGTGCAAACTGCTTCCCTTCGAAATGTTAATTCTCAAGTTATTTACCGGAAACGATAACTTTTTAAAGATTTATTTATGGTATGGTAGAAATCATCCACAACCACAATACCTGAATTTTTTTAGTTTGAATATACCGAATATAATATAATCATGATCTAAATAAACCTGTGCTATTCAAAAAAAAATTTGTTCATAATAAGAATTAAATCAATTATTTATTACTATTACAATTATTTTTTTTTTTTTTTTACTTATTTATTTTACTTCACTTGTCTTTACAGAAATGAGAAAATATTTTATTTAAAAATAATGTTGCATATCAAGAAGCTAGTGTAATAAAGAGATTGATATCAAGAAGTTTGAACCAATGTCATAAAATTACCAAAACTTTAGTTACTCTCCCATGATGCTGTTGTACTTCCTTGCAATTAAATACATTTCAAGGATTTTTATCATTGTTTATATACTGCATTCAAATGCTGGATAACAGATTTCAAAGTTAACTCAAGGAAAAAAAATATATTAGATAACAATATTTTTCTGAAAAATAAGACAAAAATTTTCCATGTCATCAATAGAAACAATTGAAAACTACACTTATCTATACTCTCAAGTATCCTTATTCTTGGTGTACATTTCTTATTTAAAAATATCATTTTCTAGATAGAACCTGCTATACCACAAACTTTCTTTCTACTCATTTCTTTCACCCTTATGTATTATCTATTTATCTTTTTCTTTCTTCCAACCAATCATAATCATTGTCAATCTCTGCAGGGTGTTCATAATTCGTTCTCTTGATTAATTCACCGCACCTCAAGGCTCAAGACAATGACTGCCACTCGTGTGAATGTGGCTTGCTGCAAACCACAGACCTGCCTGCTTGCTATGCTACCTAGTCATTTGAGGACCTGCTACGCTCCATTGGTCGAGAAATGTCTAATAATGCTTCCGACATGAGAAGATCTCAAGACTTAAAATTTTTTACTTTTAACAATATTTCCATCTTGCTTTCAGTCTTTTTACAGTGGGGGCTCAAAAAATTAGAGCCACCCAACATTTTTACTATTTTTAGACTTTATAGGTATAATTCTCTAATTTCATTTTTACGGACCATTATAGATCAATTGTATTTTAATAATATGAGTATATAGAATTGAAAAATATGTATAAAAA
This sequence comes from Molanna angustata, assembly GCA_963576475.1. NCBI lineage: Eukaryota > Metazoa > Arthropoda > Insecta > Trichoptera > Molannidae > Molanna > Molanna angustata. The sequence continues at coordinate 11,245,661 of OY754965.1, forward strand.
TGGAATTTATTTATTAGAATAAAAAAAAAACATATTACAACCACATGCGTGTCAATATTTTGTATGTCCACCTTTTGCAACAATAGCAATTTATTCTGAAGTTTTACGGTTTATAATTTTTATTTTACAAGAATATTCGTACTTCTTTCTTTTTTTATATACAAGTAAGTTATTTATATCATATTCCATTATTTATTTCATTTTATCAAGGCTTTTTTTTACACTTTTTGCTAACCTCATTTTTTTAAAGTTTTTCAAAAATGGGCAGACAGCGGGACATCTCTTAGTCTAAACTTGGTCAGATTCAAGGCTTTATATTGAGTGGAAACCATTCAAATAGACAGATTGCCAAGTCTCTTAAGGTTACCAGAGCAACTGTTGATAGCATTAAGAGAAAAATGGACAATAATGAGCCCATACAATCAGTTAAGAGGAAAAAAATGTGGGCGAAAGCGTATTAGAACACCACGCACTGAAAGAAAAATAAGGAATTTTGTTGTTGAAAATAGAAGAAAGTCAAGAAAAATGCTTAAAGAAATAATAAATGAAGAAAGAATTGCAATATCTCTTGGTACGCTTCGCAGAGGACTGGCAGAACAGGGATTCAAAGCTTGAAGACCAGCAAGAAAACCGAGGCTTACGCAAGCAATGGGAGAAAAACGTCTCCAATGGGCCAAAGATCATCGCCATTTTACTATTGAGGATTGTAAAAATGTAAGTTGATGATGCAGTGATGATATCATTACAATTTAAGTGGATAAAGGCTCATTTTTAAGAAAATTAGAATGTTTTACCAACTCTAAGTGAATATTTTCTCTATTACTAGGTTTGTTTCTCCGATGAGTCCTGTATTAAAATTTTGATGGATAAATCAAATTTTGTACGACTAAGTGAGGGTGAAAAATTTAAGGAAAAATGTTTCGTGCAAAGGGTAAAGCATCCATTAAAAATTATGGTCTGGTCGGTCATCAGTGGTCAGGGTACTAGAAGACTTATACATTGTTAAAAATACAATGCGTCAGGACCAATACATTGATGTCCTTAAAGATAAACTGATCCCTCAGGAAATGGAATTGTTTCCAAATGGAAAATTTATATTCCAACATGACTCTGCACCATGCCACAAGGCAAAAGGAATCACAATTTTTTTACAGGCACAAAAAATAGATGTGCTACCCTGGTCAGGAAACTCTCCAGACTTTAATTCCATTGAAAATTTATGGAAACTACTGAAACGAGGGATTTCGCCCATATTGGTCACAAATAAAAGGGATTTGATAGAGAGATTAATAAATATTTGGCATCATAATGATAATATAAAAAAAACAGTGTGAAAATTAAATAAACAGCATGCCTATGAGGGTTGAAGCAGTGATTGCTGCAAAAGGTGGACATACAAAATATTGACACGCATTTGGTTGTAATATGTTTTTTTTTATTCTAATAAATAAATTCCATTTTTATACATATTTTTCAATTCTATATACTCATATTATTAAAATACAATTGATCTATAATGGTCCGTAAAAATGAAATTAGAGAATTATACCTATAAAGTCTAAAAATAGTAAAAATGTTGGGTGGCTCTAATTTTTTGAGCCCCCACTGTATATTCTTTTTTAACAGTCGTAACATTTTTGAGAATCTTCAACAATTTGCAAGTTTGATGATTTACCCATGTCTATATATGTCATATTAGTTATGTCCTTTTAAATTTTTATTTTTGTTGTCGAACCTTTTTTTTAATCCATGTATACTACAAATAAATAAATATTCCATAGAGTTCGAACTCAGCAGAAAAATTTAACCATGAACATTGCGCAATAAATATACATCTCATATTTTAACCTACTTTTTTTTTCTATGATGTAAACAAAATGACAACAATGTTTTGTATTTTTTATTCTGATACATAAAAATTTGTGTATAATAAAATATTTTTGTCATTTTGCTTGTCTGGAGGATCGTGATCCCTTGAAAAGTCTCATATTCTGTTTAAGTTCTGTCCTTTCCCTATATTTTTTCTTTAAGGATATTATCACTTATATTAAATTTGTTCTGTTTTGACATAGATCTACTCCCCAAACACTTGGTCAACCACGTCTTTTCAACTAACGTGAATGCTAACCTAAATACTTAGTTTCGCATTAGTAATCCACATAAGAACGATACTCGTTGAAAAAAACATAAATCGGAGTAAAATAAACATTTTGGTGACAAATGAACTTACTAACCTAAAAGGTAACAAACAACATCATAAGGTATTTCAATAAAATATGATTACTTACCTGTAGCTACAACAATGAGGCCCAATACGAAGGTGCCCCATAATATGCAACGATTTTTATTGATGCCATTTGTAAGCCTTTGTGAAAAATATGACATTGGACAGTGCCATCTGGACTCGTTGGGTTGCTGTTCGTATGTAACAGTAGTCGGTTGGTAAACTGCGCCGCTTTGAGGCATTTTGATTTGTTTCACACACTTATCACAAAACAAACAAAAACTTATATCACTTATATTTCGATCGTGTATCACTTTAAAATAAATGACAAACCAATCACAAAGCCAACCTACATGTCAGATAATTACGATTTGTTTTGATTTTATACTATAAACAATTGTATAGTAATCAAAACACTAACAATTTCAGCTCTTTGTTTTCACTTTTGAACAAACAATCCTAGTGCCGAAAAAAATGTTGTAAATTAACGAAATTGCGTAAAAAAAGGTTAGAACTGGTTACATGTGACGTTTCTGCTTATCGATACAAAAACGAGAACGAAATTCAATGCTAAGCGCAATATACAACGTTCCACGACAGCAATCCACTATGAACTAAACAACAAACTGAACATCGAGCGATTGCTCAAAAGATCTACATCTACCACGCATTATTTTTCTATGCAAAGTAAACTTTGAATACAAGGAAGGATGAAAATTTTTCTATTTTACCTGCCTTACATTTTTATTAAAACCTTCACTTTTTTTGCTTTCTTCGAATATTCAGTATTTCGAGTAGGTATGCTGTTGTCTAATTCAATATGTCAATGAACAATTCTCAAAATTAATATAAAACGAATATAAGTCGCACCGTGAATATAAATCTGGAAATTGAAGTTTGGAGATACAAGAGTTTTAAAATTTTATATTTTTGGAAAATACCAAAGCTTTTGGGGTATTAAATCAATCACCGTTCATTTCTTCTCCTCGATGTAGTAGAAGATTTCAGATCCAGCCTCCTCTTACTTTCTGAAAATGATTTTATTACTCCCATATGACACTACAATGATTTTATTTGGATGGGTGGTGGCAGAGCGGTTAGCGCGCTGGGTTAGTACTCCAGTAATAGCGAGTTCAAATCCTGCCACGACCGATATCATTCAGCTATAGCACAAGCATTTATCTTAATTAACGGAATGTATGTGGATGTATATATAACTGATACAAGGACATATTCATTCGTTTAAAAATATATATCTTCAATTATAGTATATGCGCATGATACTCTCCTCCGTAGATGCTTAGATGACGAGCTTACCTTTTTTAATGTTTTAATCATGTTTTAATGTCCGGAAATAAATTGTCCACACATCATTACCTCGCCGAACGAGAGAAATTAAAACTGAAACCGTGGTCTGAGCATACATAATTAATGTCAAGTGTTAGTGCACAAACGTCAGACGGCACGGTTATGTCACATGGTATTATAAAAATGTCTAATAAAATAAATATTTGGCAATAAATTAGGACGTCACAAATTAAAATAAATAAATATTTTTTAATAATATTTGTTTGTGGTGTGCTGATTTGGCGAATTCAAGCAAAAATATATTTCTTACAAAATCATAAATGCTCTCGTGGCCTGAAAACACGGGTTGGTTGGAAGAAATTGCCATTTCACGATAAACTCTCCACTTGCACAAGGTGCAACAACAAATTATTTTATGGTAAATGCCCATCAGATACATTTTTTTGTGCATTGTATTGTATAAATGAAATCTGTATCTTGAGGACTTTAAGCATATTATTTTTTTCTTTGCCTACTGCCTATGTAGGATAGCCTAGTCTTCACACCATTTTTTAAACATAACCTACAAAAGTTTGGTAAAAATAGGTACTAATTTAGTTATTTTTTTTAATGTGTTAGTTACTTTTTTAAATATATAATGCAACTGGCTCACGCCAGTCGCAATTATAACTACAAACAAACCTAACCAACCTATTTTTACCAAACTTTTGTAGGTTAGATTTAAAAAAAAGGTGTAAAAACTAGGCTATCCGCCTATGTAAACGAAAACATTATCAAATTCCTCTGTATCTTGTTTTCATTAATATAAAAATAAATAAATGGTTTCAATTTTTACGAAAGTCCAAAGGTATTTATAATATAATTTGATTGAAACAGGAACACAATGCTATTGCGTCCTCATCTGTAATCTATAGCAATCTATGGTAAAAACGTCAATTGGTTATGTCAAATTGTCAAAGCAAAAGTCACAATATTACTTTTTCTGCCCTTTTTGTGTTGAAAGTAATATTCCTGTTTTTTTTAAATTATATCGATATCTAAAAGATGTTAAAACCAAGAGCATTAACACAAGTGCTGAGTCAAGCGAACACTGGCGGAATAGAAAATACACTGTAAATATTTTTGTACCAATATCATATTTACGCATATGAATATTTTTACTTTGTGTATTTTTACTATGATATTTAATGATTTGTAAATAAGCATATACAAATAAGATATTTGATGATTTAAAAATAATATCTTTATATAGCGTCACTGTGTAGCATGCTGTACTTAATATACCATGTAGGATTGGTAATATTTAGTATTTACCAATTTTAATAATGGATACGCCCTGTTAAATATATTATAGTAGTTTTTTGTATTAATAAAAAATCAGAGCATTTCAGCTCACATAATATGCAATACTTGTATCGCTTAGGCAGCCACTACACAATCAATCTGGATCGCACTACGACATTACACATTCAATCTTGATATTATCAGTCCGTCTATCGTAACCACCGAGTTTACACCTGTTGTTATGGATTTACATAAAGTTGAAGCTGCAGTACCTAACCCTTGTTTTGGCCCTAACCTTGAAGAAAAGAATTTGAAAAAGGCGCTGGGTTAAACAGTGGTTACTCAAGAGAGAATTTTACACTTATTTATTACATGTAACAGATGAGATAACTGTCTATAATGATAGTATGTATAATTGAAGAATATGTACCAAACAATAGACCTTTAAATACAAGTTATTGAATATTTTAAGTCAAAATTATTAAAATACATATTTCGATGTTTTTAATAAAGGCTTGCCCGCTAAGTCTTTGCATTCCTACTTTAAGGACCTAGGTAAAAAAAAGAACTTCTGTATAGTGTGGTAGCATTGTCTGCGTATTATTGGATTTTGTTGTGTAGAGGAGTAGAGTATTAGGAGGTTGATGTAGTGCCTTTTTTGGTGAAACGAGACTGGTATGTGGGTATACATAGATGTGTTGTTCTCTCTTTTATAAGGCAATGCACACCCGCACATCTTTCGCTGGTTACCCCACATTGTGGGATATGCCGTGATGGTATGAATGAATGAATGGGTGAGTGGTAAGCATGACTCGAGTCATAAAGGGGCCCCTTAAGCCCACATACATGGTCGTCCTTGTGGCTTGCCTATACTGACTGGTACTCTCGTCGCCTGGATTGGTGAATCTTTTATTTTTAATGGTTAGATATTATGTATTTGTCTATATTTCTAGCTTTTATGGATTTTGAGATATATGGAAATATAAAATCAAAATTCCATAAAATAAAAGTTTTGTAGGCCTTAAAATTTTATATATATTCTGAAGTTTTAGACTATGTGCATCGAGGGCATCAAAAGTTATTAGGGGCTAAATTATCTAGATTGACTGTGTAATAGCAGTTCTTACGTTTTAGACATATTGAGTGCATAGGCATCAAAATTAATTTATTAATATTTGTTGATATGGCAAATTTAATTTTTAAAATATAATTCAAATTTAATTATTTTAAACAAACTTCTTTTGTTAATTTTCTTAGTAGTTAATATTTCAATGTGTATTTCGTGTAATGGCCAATTATAAAAGGAGAGAATGGAAAGTTCATTATCAAATATATATTTTAATTAAAACTTTGAAATATTTAAAATGTATGTCCTTGATGAAACTATTACATATTCATTTGATTCTAACATAATATTTCCTATGGATATTGAGAGAAAACGTTCCTGGTAATGTAAATAGGTGATGTCAGAATCTGGGCTCACTGAATCACTGGGTCTACTCCACAAAAGTATTTTTTATTAGGCTACGACTATTTACACGACTCAACCATAGACGAAAACCAAAAATAACCACAGAAAACGCAGATAAATCATGTTATAAAAATATTTACCTTTGTTTATGCTTTGTTATAATTGTAGATCTCGATGAAAAAATGATTTATAAAATTAAGTAAATGTAATAAGATGCCAATATTATTTATTTTTTCTTCAAGTTGGTTTCCATGATGCATTTATGACCATTGAAATAAATGACAAAGGTAAATATTTTTGTATTTTGATTTATCTGCGCTTTCTATGGTTATAAATGACCTAAAAACATAGACGACGTCAGAAAATTTGTCGTGTAAATAGACACTTTTTTTTTAACAGATTTTTAATTATCTCAATAGAGACGATGTTGGAATATTTATTGTAGGAGAACCGGGAAATCAAGGCACCTACAGGGCTTACGACCTGTCATCGGCTGGTTTACGTGATCACTTTATGCGCTTGCGCAACGTTCACCAATTATGCCTTTTTAATGAGATCCCTATCAATTCAATTTTGAAAGTTCTATATATTGTAATACTGAAATTCTTTTCGCTTGAAAATAAGGAATTTTTACTACAGCCATCTATGGGTGAAATTATGAACAACAATCTTATTATTTTTATTTATTTTGTTGGAACGCCATCTATTGAGAGAATTGATTTTTGTAAATAATGAAAGCTACAATTCTTATATCTGAGGTGACAATGCATTTTTCGCATAGAAGTCACCCCTGAATTGCGCCAGACTTATAAGGTCATTTTTGTCTTATTTACCTACTTGTACCAATGTGTAAGTAATCGAATATTTTTATTATTGCATATGCGCAAACATAAAAACAAAAAAAAAAAAAATCCAATGTTTGCGCATATGCAATAATAAAAATATTCGATTAGACACTTTTTGGCGGGAAAACACTTTTCCCGCCAATTCCAGTCGTAAAAATAGTGGCACCGTTTTTATTATCATGTTTATTGTTGAGATTTTCAGAATTAACCTTTCTTTTCTATTAAACTTGTGGGTTTATGATCATAAATATTTCCTAAATGGTTGTTTATTGTTATTGTTATTTCGGCAGAGAAGGTTCTAGAATGAACATGTGTCAAGAATGGCAGATTCAAGAACTGTCAAAGTGGCCAGGGATAATGTTCCCCAGGAAACCAGACCTCCAGGATGTCCTCCCAAGAGATGGAAGGACAGCTGTCAATACATGTCTCAGGAGGAGGTGAAGTTGAAGCAGGATTTTAAGAGGCTTTAAAGTTATTTCATCAAACTAAACTTTGTTTCAATATTTTCAGATTATTAAATCATGAAGGAGCTTTGCTAGCATATTCAGGCTACAATGATAAGGATGCACGAGTGACAGCTGCCATTGCAAGTAATATATGGACTGCATATGAAAAGAATGGACGAAATGCTTTTAAAGAAGACAGATTGCAATTGGTTCTCATTGACTGTATGAACGGTAAACTAGTAATCACTCAAGTAGCAAATCTACTGTTGTGTTTATATGCAAAAGAAAACGTCGGCTTTGGTCTTCTGAAGGAAAAGGCAAATGCCCTCGCACAATATTTAGAGGGTCCCCTCAAACAAGTTACAAATTCCTAACATCAAAAACTTGCAAAATCTTTTATTGTATATAATTGGTATATTAATATTATGTAATGCTAACAGCTAAATGCTATTTACTCTAAATATATTATTGTTAAGATTTCCATAATAAAATAAGTAACAGTTTCTTGTGATTTTTATTAAAGTTGTATTATTTTTTATTTTCAACTTTTTTCTTATATCTATAGTCTTTTTGTACACAGTCACCATTCTTATTATTTTTCAAGATATAGTGTGTCATAAGAAAAATCATCCGTTTCAGTGATAAATTAATTTTATCAAAAGGATATGGGAACTTTTATCTCATATTTATAAATTTACCCTATTTCAAAAAAATTTGATGGTTTTTTTAAAAAATACATTGCATAGCCGTGTATTATCGAGTAATTTTTTTATAATTTATGAACCCACTATCTCTAAATGTTTTAACAAAAATTTTTAATTTGTTTGTTCCTAATTACAAATCATTAATTTATTCCAAACAATTCCTTTGTGGACTTAAAAAGTCACCCAAATTATCGTTATATATTTTTATTTCATCGCCATTATAATTAAGAGCTTCACATATTCTACAATAATGATATGAACGAGTACCAAAATAACCGTGCTCATTGAGAACTTTCAAATTTCTTCTCCATCCGTGAATTCTTACCAAACTCTCTTCCCAGGTTCTGTTTAAACTCAATATATGCAATGATAGGTCTTCAGGACTTGAGAAATTTGATACATGAAGATAAGAATTTGGAGGTAATATAATTCTACAGTCTGCCATTGACACACCAGCAATAATCGGTACAGCACCTTTTGCATATGAGTTCGAGAATAATTTTTGTGTTAAATATTCTTTACAATGCGCAGTCTCAAACGAAAAATAAAACATATAATCTTTTAATATTGGACAGTCTTTTGCAAAGTGTGTTGGACATCTGAAAACAGATTTGTGGAAATAATATTATTTGTTATTGTTTCAATTGCCAGAAATATGTTTTAACATTAATTTGTTGACAGATTACACATAAGGATAAGTCATTTGTTCAATATTTACTTACAAACTTGTTTGTGTCCCACATTTTCCATATATATCTACATTGATAAATGCTTGCATTGCTTTTATGTATTCTACTATGGGATTTGTTTCCGAACAATTTGATAAAATTACAGCAACCAAAACATCTCTTCTTTTTATTTCATTATTTGGTATTAATGATTCTATCAAAGTATCTCGCACATGGCTCTGATTATTTTTATTCAATTTATTTGAAATCACCCTACCGTATGGAACTGGTACATCTGATTCCATTCTGAAAGTAAAAAACAAATATTTTAAATAACGTTGAACATAGATATCATTTTTTCACATCATAAATAAAAATTTGCTCTTTTTATGAGTATCATTGTCCATTTAGGTTTTACTTCATATTTTATTGACTACAGTAATTAGTAATAAACCAACCAATTGTATAACCAAGGTGAGTTTCATATTTTTTAATTTTATTTTTTGTTTTCGTTCTAAAACCATACTCAAGTTAATGTTTTATCTTGTCTCGTTTATTCTTCTCTTCGTGTCATATCAGGTCCCCCGACATTGGCGATCACTTCCGAGAAAGCATTTCTGTCTGCCGCAGTCCAGAACAATTCCCTTATTCTCGTTTATTCACTTGTGTAAATTTAAATATCATAATTTATTCTTAATCATTATTTTGTATAACAAATATATTTTTTTTTACTTATTATACAGCCCAAAAAATATTTTTGAAAACATTACTTTTAAAGACTATGAATGTAAAGATAATTTACCTATATGACATGGACCAGTTGAATACTCCCATGTAATCCAACCAGTTATTTGATTTGTTTATAAAAGTATTGAATGGATTCTCATCTGTCAGAAATATCCAGCGCTGGCCAACTGGTCGTCCATGGGTCTGGTTTGGAAGTGTATCCCTTGTTAAATGAAGTAGAAGAAATACAACAGCATCTGCATTTGATACATCATCATCTTCATATGACAATATACAATTTTTAACTGAACAGTCAGTGAACGGATCATGTCTGAAATAAATACAATGTATTATTTTTTTAGCATTTGTTAGCAAATAAAAAAGAAAACCTTTTATAAATTGGGCAATTAATAACTCTTCAATTAATTCCATTTGTCTAAGGATTAAGTCAAGTTCTTGTACTTAATTAAGGGTCTGCTCCATATAATAATAATATTTGAAAATATGGCTTAAATCGAATATTATTTTAATTGGATATACTCAAACATTGGATTTTGTTCCCTATTGGGAGTGAAATGATATTTTTATTGTCATTTATAAGGACTGTTGTTTTCAACAAACCAATTTCTCAATAGATGGCGTTACAAAAAGGTTTCTTCGTTACTTCATAGATGGCAATAGTAATAATGCTTTAATGAATTGTTTCACATTATTCAAATAGATAGAACTTTCAAAAATTTCATTGATAAGGGATCTCAATAAGAAGGCATAACTGGTGAACGTTGCGCAAGCACATAAAGTGATCACGTAAACCAGCCGATGACAGGTCGTAAGCCCTGTAGGTGCCTTAAGTTCCTGGTTCTTCTATAATATCCCAACTTCGTCTCTGTTGAGATATTAAAATTCTGTCAGTAAAAATATGGCTTAGTTATATAGCATCGTTTTTGTGAATCTACCTCAAGAGCGATTTACATATAAAATTAAAACATTTTTATTTCTTAAATATATGAGTTTTAAATGTTTTTTTTATCAAACTAGTTTCATTATTTACTCTGGTGGTTAATAGAATAAAATAAGATAAACCATAGTTAAAATAAATAGGTATAATAAAATATTAAAATTATTACCTCGTGTTGCTAAAAAATTGGATATGTCGTCTTTGTAAAAATGAACCTTCTTTCCATATTAAAATTTTAAATGTGTTTGACTTTTTAGGTGGAATATCTGTTTGTGAAAATAGAATCTCTCCAAGTTTTGATAATTTCAGTCCCTGGAATAAAACAAAGGATTTTCATACTATAAGTAAATATTTATCGGCTGTGAACACAAAGCAGTCGCCAGGGGTTGATGGCATCCATCCGTTGCTTGTGTATGAGTGTCGTGATCGACTGTGTGTCCCTTTGTCCTTTATTTTTGGCAAATCATTGGGTGAAGGCTATTTTCCAGATAGGTGGAAGGATGCGTTGATAACGCCAATTTATAAGTCAGGCCTACGAGAGAATGTAAAAAACTACAGACCCATCTCCAAACTCTGCATCTTTGCTAAGGTCTTTGAGCAGGTGGTGGGAGATCAGCTGTGCTCTTCAATTAATCCCTATATTAATGCATCACAGCATGGTTTTATGCGAGATAGATCAACTGCCACAAATTTAATTCTCTTTACCAACTATGTATTGGATGGAATGGAGAGGGGTGGACAGGTGGATGCTGTGTATACAGACTACAGTAAAGCCTTTGACAAAGTAAACCACTCTATATTACTACAAAAGCTTGGGAGTATTGGTATATGCGGAGATTTGTTCAGATGGCTTTCCTCATACGTTTCAAACAGAAGGCAAGCTGTTGTTATTGGAGGCCATAAATCAGATTGGATGGATATTCCCTCAGGAGTACCGCAGGGTTCCATATTAGGTCCAACTTTGTTTAATTTATATATTAATGATATAAACTCATGCTTTAGTTTTCGTAGATCAGTTTTGTGTGCGGATGACATGAAAATTTATGTAAGGATTCATTCAGTTGATGACTGTGTGAAATTCCAGCAGGACCTTGATCGATTGACAGCATATTGCAGAGCAAATTGTTTGTATTTGAATATTGATAAATGCATATTGATACGATTTACCAGAGGAAAAAATCTTATTAAGTTCAATTATAAACTTGATCAAGCTGAGCTGAATGTTGTGTCTGATGTAAAGGATTTGGGTATCATTATTGATGATAGAATGACATTCCGTAGTCATTACGAACAATTAAGGCATCACGAATGCTTGGTTTCATATCCAGAATAACCAGGCCTTTGAGGAGTCTTGAGGTATTGAAAACTTTATATCTGTCATATGTAAGGAGTGTCCTTGAGTATTGTTCGTCTGTTTGGAGTCTGATAGGATAGAGAGAATTCAACACAGAGCCTTGAAAACGCTTAATTTCTGGAGTTTTCAAAGATTTGAAACATATGCGAAAGCCGAAAGGTACCACGGCCTGCTACCTCTTTCAAGTAGGCGCAAAATCGCAGACCAGGTACTGTTGTATAAGATTGTTAATTCTATAGTCAATTGCCCAGATCTTGTTGAATTGGTACAATTTCATGTGCCTAAGAGTGCTTCTAGACATCCTCAGACATTTCATATTGCTCGGTTTGACACGAGCTATGCCAGGAATAAGTTTATCCGTCGCTCGTGTGAAAACTATAACTCTTTGTTTCAGAGAGTGGACATTCTTTGCTCTACTCTTCCACAGTTCAGAAGACATATCGCAGCGTTGGCGATGAGTATGTAGTTGAAATTGAATGCGTTTCTTTGTTTCCCTTTCCTTTTATATTCCTTTTTCCCGTTTACCACCATAATGCTTGTATTCTTGTTTTCTTACATTTTATTACTTATTGTTACATTTTTTTTTTTTTTTTTTTTTTTTTTTTTTTTTTTTTTTTTTTTTTTTTTTTTTTTTCGGATGGCTAGGCTCTTCTGCGCCCAGTAAAGGCTGCGTCCATGAAGCTCGCTAGAGCCTTAGATCTAATCCCCGCAGCCAGTCCACTGCCGCTTGTTTTGCCCCGTGGATGTCCTCCAGCTCCCCAGGAAAACTGCGCAGCGGGCACTCTTCTACAATGTGGCGGATCGTTTGGAGTTCAGCGCCACAGTCACACTCCGGCAATTCCCTCTTTCCCCACTTCCACAGGAGATAGTTGCAGCATCCCATATCTGTTCTTATTCTGTTGAGCTGCACCCAGGCTCTGCGAGGGAGGTCAAACCCAGGGACACGAATGTTGGGATCCCGGACCAGATTATTGTTTCTCACTCCTGAGTCTGTCCACAGGGCCCTCCATTCATCCTCAATACTAACACTTTCCTCCTCCACTCCCCATATTGGTTTTCGGGACTTTAGTCTCATTCTTGGTGGTTGAGTGATATAGGAGTATACTGGTAGCGTTGGATTTTCTTTTATCCTTTTGACCTCCTTTACAGTAGCCTGATATCTCCTGATTGAAGGAGGGGCGATGTTAGAAAGAACGTGAAGCCACGGGACCGGGGCAGATTTCACTGTACCAGCAATGGTTCTCATTGATTGGTTCAGTTCGGCGTCTATTCGTCCACAGTGCGAGCTCCTCGCCCACACAGGGGAACAATATTCCGCCGTGCTGTAAACCAGAGCCATTGCTGAAGTCCGCAGTGTTTCAGCACTGCTGCCCCATGTTGTACCAGCCAGTTTTGAGATGATGTTGTTTCTGGATTTAATCTTATTTTTTACCTGCTCTATGTGCCGCTTGTAAGTAAGTGATCTGTCTAACTTTACCCCCAGATATTTAGGAAATTTTTCGTTTGGGATCCTCTCCGTGCCAATGTGTATATTAAGTTCCCTATTTGCCTCTTGGTTGTTAAGATGGAGGGCCAACGCAACAGTCTTTTTGGGGTTCAGTTGAAGATGCCAGTTCTGGTAGTGTTTCTGAAGGATCTCCAAGTCCGCGTTCAAAGTACGTTCCAGCTCCTCAAAGGTTTTGGCTTGTATGATTACTGCCATATCGTCAGCATAGGTGAATTTAGTTGACGAGGTTTTTGGCACATCCGCCGTGTAGACATTGAATAGGATCGGGGACAGTACCGATCCTTGAGGGAGTCCGTTCTGTAGAAACCTGGGACTGCTGACATCGCCGCTGAGGTGAACTCTAATCTTTCTGTTGGAAAGCATGTTGTCTAGTAGCTTAACTATTTTTTGAGAGCCTAGGATATTGGCAACCTTATATAACAGACCCCTCTTCCACACGGTGTCATATGCCGCTGTTAAGTCCAGAAGCACTAAGCCCGATTTTTTTCCCTCCTGGAATCCATTTTCCACATATGTGGTCAGTGCCAGAACCTGTTCGCATGTACTTCTGCCTTGTCGGAAACCAGCCTGTTCCGGGGGTAGGGATAATAGGGATAATCTATAACTTATTGTTACATGTTATAGATTTTCAAAGATTTCAATCTCAGCCTCAGTTTAATTTAATATACTACTTTTTTCTGTTGTTTTTTCGAAACCGCACACTTTCTTTTCTACCCTGTGTGTGCAAACTTTCTGTTTTTGTTTACTTTTTATTTTTTCTCGTAATATTTTCTTTTTTTTTTTTGTTATGTTCTGACTTGTGTTTTTTTTTTCTCTTTGGTTTTGTACAACAATATTTTGCATTATTTAATTTGTATGTGCTATCTGTAAATGGACTAATGTTTTTACCATATTTGTTATAAAAGTTTGTATATGGTCTGTAGATATGCCAATTGAAATAAAAATAAAAAAAATACTGTTCCAGACCAAAAATATATTAATTGCACTGCTGTCAAAAGACATTTAGAATTTTAGGCAAACATCTCTCTTTATGTTTTTTATCAATCATTCTGTTTATAGAGTATTAGTTTTAAATCAAGAGTTTGAATCCTGCCACGACCGATTTCGTTCACCTATAGCACAAGCATGCATATATTTAGGGAATGCATGAGGATGTATAATGTACCTACTTGTTCCGAGGACATTATTCATTCTTTAAAAAAAATCATCTTCAAACTGTTTACTTTTGTGATTCAGCAACATTTTTTCATTCCTTTTTTTTATTACATCACAAGTATTTATGTTTAATTTAGGGAATGTAGGAAGATATATAATATTATGTAGGTACTTGTTGAACACGGACATTTTTTTTATTAAACCATTAAAGTCAAATTTGGAGTTTGAATGAGAAATTAATTAAATATAGAATTTTGTTTTAATTGCTGTATACATTCTTCTGTGTCTCACAATAATTTTTTTTTGTATAATCAATGTTCAATGGACATTGAAATTGCTAGACTATCCCACAAATATGTACACTTTACACATAACTATGAAATTCTCATTCCTCTACTCTTATTTACTAGTCATTGAAAATCTACAATTTTATTAATTTATTTATTTATCTTTCTGTACATAGGTAATATAAACAATTATACTGTACACTGGCGGGCTTATTGCCACTATGCAATTTCTTCCAACCAACCAGATTACAAAGTATGACAAAATATATAGATTATCTCTATGTTGTGCTTTAACATTGTCTTTTGAAATTTTCAGACTGCATGTCGGGGTTGATGGATAACAGATAAGAAATAGGGATATTCAAGCTAAAATTGGGACATCTGACAACTCTTAATGACAACTCAAAGATTTTTTTTATTTGTTATCTTTTTGTACATAGTATAAACAAATATATTTCACACTGGTGGGCTTATTGCCGTTAGGCAATTTCTTCCAACCAACCAGATTACAAAGTATAACAAAATTGTTAATATTTCGAAATAATGAAAGCGAAAAATCAAAGAAAAGATATATTACACTAAGATAATAATTAAAAATAAAAATACTTCATAGCAAAAAAAAAAAATTGGAAAAGGACAATGAGAGGAAATTGAGATAAGATGTTTAGTTTTTACCTGTCTTTCTGCAAAGAATTTCTTAACTATTGCTCTCATATTATCACATGATACATGTTGATGAATTTCATTGAAAGCTTCATATCCACCATAACAAATAAAACTAAAAAAAAATATGAATAAAATGCAAAATAAAATCCATAATCTTTTGGGGCAAGTATTTTTTTGTTGTACCAAAACATATTTTTTTCTTATCATTATTTGTAAAAATATTTTTATTATACAATTAAATTATTATTAAACTTATGGGATTCAAAGAACATATTTAAAACTGTTGTTCACTATGGTTAACATACATAGACTGTCGATAATTCCAAATGTAACTGAAATAGTAACAAACAATAATCATTTATATAATAATGTATGTTTCCTTGAATCATTAGCTTCAGTTATTAGAAAGATCGGCTATTGTCTTATGAACTGTCCGAACAATAACATATTATCTTTATTTTATAACAAGTGTGAAAATTTATAAGGTGTAAAAACTATTAGTCTAAGAGATAGCAATGTCAAAAAACAATTCATTTTTAATGGTTGCTTTTTTCATATTTCCTTCCTTATAGCATATATGTAGGTATGAAAAAGGTAAGTCTGACACCTGGAAGTGGTTGCTTTTACCACTATGCAACCCTTTTCTATAGGGGAGAATTGCAGATTTTAATATCATGTGTATCTTTGTTAGTCCTTTTTGTGTTCTTATACCATCCATCTAATTACAATGAAACTTGGTGATTTGTTCAGCGCACACCCGGGAAGATTTCTGAAAAAAAAACCTTTTTTTTTACATATTTTAGTAACAGTTAGTACATATTTTTCAAACGGTCGAATTTAATAGGTACAAATAACATAAGAGTACAAATTATATTGGAATAATGATAAAAATCTGCAATTTTCACCTATAAAGAGGATGCACACTGGTAAACGCAACCACTCCCTGACATCCAGAAGCCAGACATGTCTTT